>CM035418.1:117123049-117125549 GCA_020310875.1 Ceratopteris richardii
TGTCGGTAGGTGTAGAAGTCATCTGTTCTATTGGCTAAACCGTACAGGTTGAAGCTTATGGTTGTAACGTGTTGGGTTGTGGAAACATCTCCATGACAAGGAAGATGATGGAGTAGCTGAAGGTGCGAAGATGGAAGCTGAGTTACATGGGGAGAGCTCTTTTGTCAAAGTGCAAGACAAAGGCAAATGTGAATTGTGACTTAAAGATCTGGGGAGACTCGTTTTTGTAACTCAAGTCTTCTAAAAATAGAAGGTTTGACCTCTAAATTTTAGCCACCACCTCAATGAAAGTAGAAAATCTCCCAGATTTACTATTTTCATCATGGACCCATTAAAGAAAGTACAGCAATCACTTATGTTTTTTTGTAGGAAAATAAGGGGAATCATAGTGCCCGTTTTCTATGCTGAGGTGTCCTCCCATCTGGCTGCCATGTGGCACAAGCTGGACATACCATTTTTGCAAGTTTCTAATCCTGCCACCTGGATTTGCATGTGTGAGCTCCAAGTTTCAGCACTGCCTTAGTTTTGAGGGGACATGCATGAACTTTTCCAGCTGCCATGATTCCCTAGGAGGGGTGAAACCACCATAGGGCCAGATCAACTGCCTTAGGGCTCTGCCTTGGCCGCCTCAAGGGCCTGTGTTGTCTCCTATAGGGCCTGGCCCAGTTCCGTAAAGGGCTAAAACCTCAGTCTAGCTGTTCTTTGCTGTGCACACCATGCACCCAGCTGTGCACACCATTATGCACGAAACTACTCTATGCCTCAGCCATGTGAGGCCAATTTCCTTCTTCTTCATCCCACAACAGAGCGGCCACTTCCACACAGCCCCTCTCCCTCTACCTCAAAGGAAAGGTCCACACCGTACAAGTGCGTGGGAGACTCCATCAAGGGCCAAAAGATCAAGAACCTCATTAGAGAAATGCGTAACGAAATCAGCCAAGGGTTCTATTTGTAGATATTTAAGGAGGTGGCCCTATTCACATTGGACAATCACTTCACACTTGGTGAGACACTTCACTCCATCGAGATGTCCTATAGTTTCGTGGACATAACATGATTGCTCTTAGGGACTCCACTAATTGGAGACATTATTGATTGAATTCAGGCTTGGAGAGACATCCCATGAGACTTGTATGAATCTATCGGTCACCTCCTCTCAAGGAAGGGGTACCGAATATCAATGTACTTTGTCCGCATATGGAACATAGAATTCTTGGCCAAGCAAACGACACATTGACTATCAAAGTGTAGAATTGGAATACAAACCTGAAACCTCCTTTCTCATCCCACCCTTGATTGCATTGTGTGGGGATCGATAAAAAATGTGTATTATAGTTTGTAAGGTCTTTACCCTAATTGTGTCAGGGAGATTAGCCATAGATAGCATACATTAAACTTGCATATATAAATGCTATGAAATCACTTAGCCATGCTATGCAAGGGAGGATCTCAAGGAATAATAAGCTCCATTTTGATCCCATGACCTACAAAGTAATATTTACACCATGTGTTGGTGCACTCTTTAGAGTTATCTATCCTCAAATACTTTAGACTTGACATGTCTAAGTAGTGGTGAATGTGTGAAACCTCTTGAACACAAGAAACATCTCCACCTTGTCCTTCAAACAAATTTGCCAAAGACTTTCTAGAGTAATCATTGTTAAAAGTAATAAAATACTTAGAACCACGAACCCTAGTCCACCTAAGGAATTGCTAGGCATGGAAGATAAACCAAGGTGTACAAGATCAAGTAGTGCCATTTTTAGCAAGTGTGAGAAGTAGGAAGATTTTGCAATCATTGCAAAAGTCGAGCTTGATGCCTTGGCCATTAGTTTTTGATCCATGTGGCCTATCCTTTTGTGCCATAATTTGATTCCATTCTCACCTTTGCATATCAATGAATTTGCATGGAAGAGCCCATCCAAAGGGTCAATAAAGAGCTCCTCTCTTGCTTCCATTGGTAGTTAGCCTTTTATCCCATACATAATTGCAACACAACACATTGTGAACCTATGCAATGCATTGCTAACAACTCCATGTTGTGAACGGGTTCGCAACTTGTTGCGTATGCCCAAAAGAGAATGGTCTCCACAAGAATGTTATTTTTTACTATGAAAACAGTATATGTACAATAAAAGTGGTATATTGTTGTTTGTCCCATGGGTTCCCAATTCTTAGTGGGGTAAGCTTTTGAATTTAGTAAAAGCTGAAAGGAGATTGATTGCAAATAGAAAATTTTTGATAGATATCTGCCCAAAACTACTTGAATTTTCGTCTTCTTAATTTCAAATGATTTGTTTTTGGATTGTCAACATGATTAACAAATATTATAGATCATAGCTATCGATGTTATTGAATGTATATAAAGTTCTCTCATTTTCTATCCAATGGAAATTCAGTTCAAATAGGGAAGAGGTTTATCCTAGAACTGATTGGAATCATAGGCATAAGCCTCAAAGAGAAAAAAGGAAAGATCAAATGTGATTATAGTTAGTGATGG
>CM035418.1:117133049-117155549 GCA_020310875.1 Ceratopteris richardii
CTCCTCCATGGCGCGATGGTGACGAGCCTGGATCTCTGCAATCTGATGTCGGTGATGTCTGGGGGCCCGATATCCTCTGGCACGGGGTCGTCTCCTAGCTCGGGCATTCTGAGCCTGCTGAAGAGAGAGAGAGAGAGAGAGAGAGAGAGAGAGAGAGAGAGAGAGAGAGAGAGAGAGAGAGAGAGAGAGAGAGAGAGAGAGAGAGAGAGAGAGAGAGAGAGAGAGAGAGAGAGAAAGAAAGAAAGAAAGAAAGTCATATTAACGTCTTCTGGAGGCCAAACTTGGCCTATGAGACAAAAACCATGTACAAGTGTAGTAACCATGTGTAGAAAATGAAATGAACTAAACACAAACCTATCTAGGGCTGGTGAAAGACTGGGGAGACGTGGCTCTGACTCAGCAGATAGTGGCCACCTAATACATGGGGATCCATAATATGAGTGAGTGAAAAAACCCTAGCTACTCGTGATGGGGGGAGGTGGGTGTAGTATGTGGTACATCGGTGGTGGTCGGAGTGCCTCCTGAAGAAAGACAACCCAGGGGGTGGTAGTACGCCTATGCTCCATCATGTGGTCATAGGCTGTCCTGATGCGTGAGATATCCTCTTGATATAGTCGCGGTCGACGATATCCTACCATGCGTGGTCGGCGTCGTGCTCTCTGTGCTTCTGCCTGGTGGAGAGTGAGCCCAATAGAAGGCCCTCTCCGATGTAGCTCAGCTCGCTGAAAGAACTGTGTAATGGTCTGCTGGATACTCCCCCGTGGCTGATGCGTGGGCTGTAGTGACCGCTCTCGCCTCTCATATGCTGCTATGAGGAAGCACCCCAAGCGTCTCTGGTCTCCTATAGTCATGAAGAGCTGGAGTGACTCCTCTAGCTGGAACTGTGCTCGTAGGTCTAAGTATGCTCCGCATTTGATAACAAAATGGTCCTCACTCTCTACCTCTGTCTTGCATACTGGGCACCACCTCTCCTCACAGGGGACTCCCCTGGACCGACCCCTCTCAATCTCGAGCTGATGTGATGAGACCCGGAGCTTCCCAATGACGACTTGGAGGTGGTGGGGAAGGTATGTCTGCATGTATCTCGGAATCTCGATGAAGCCTGTGTCCGATATATGTAGAAAATGCTCGCGGTAATAGAGCATTTTCGGTGGCAATGTATCCCTAGGGCTCACCCATGTCCTCTGTATGTATGCATGCCATATCTCCTTACGAATGACCCTATTCCTCTCTTGATGAGAGAGTGAGTAGGTGGGTGCATGTGAGTCGTACTGTAGTGGTGGTAGCCTGTCTATGTCAAAGCCATGGTGGGCCAGCCAGTCGCGTGTCTGTGCATACCATGAGGAGGTGTCACCAGCTAATGCCATATCACGTGATGTCTGGAAAGCACGATAAGCAATGCGCTCTGTATCCATGCTCTGAAGTCTGTGTAATAGGCATACTGTCTGGAATAGTGCCTCAACTAGCATCGGTGGTGCAGCGAGCTCTGCTCTAATGATATCATGTGGTACTGAAGGCTTGCTGCGGATAAGTCTGGCAATCATGAGGATCTGTGGCCTCTCTAATGCTGTCCATACTGATGTAGCTAATCCCGGCCCCCATATGGCTGCCCCATACATGAGCGCTGGCGTAACCAAAGTGTCAAAGAGCCACCCCTTTGTGCGGGGCTCCTGAAAGTATACCTGGTGGCACTGTCTCTCCATCAAAGCTAGTGCTGCGTACCCACGTGTGGTGCGGTCACGGGCTGCATGAGACATAGAGAAGACCCTTGATGCTGCTGTAAATGTCACTCCCAAGTAAACATATGATCCGACCACCTCGATCGGTATTTGCTGCTGTGAAGAAACTATGTCTGCGTACGTGTGTTGATGTATGAAAGATCATGACTTTGGTTTTACCAAGGTTCACAGATAACCCTCTGTGTCTGCAAAAATCATCTAGGCCATGTAGATGATGCTGTATACCTTCTGCAGACTCTGAAACCAATACACTAGACTCCGTGCATAGCTATGCCAAGTCCTCGGGTCTCGGATAGGTGTCTGCTGTCTCCTCTCTCTCAAATGTCGCAATGCCACTCCACTGTCTCGACTCATGAGCAGATGGTAAATATCCCAATACTGTCTCTCCTCCCAATCTCGCCGTTTGCAGCGAGTAAGGCTTTGCATGCGACGTTGTGCCTGTGTGTGTGTAATATCTCCCCTATGCTCTAAAATCCGTAGGTGCTTCCGCAACTCACGACAATCTGCATCATACCAGCTGTTCTGGGGCATGGATCCTGTGCGTGGAGGGTGCATATGTGTGCGGTGTGGGAAGCTGCGGAGAGCTGAGTCCTGTAGGATGGTGGTGATTTGTGATGTAAGTGTGTCCAAAGGTGAGAGTGGATTGAGAGAGAGTAGGCGGGTGTGTAAATGGTGTGCATAAACGTGTGAGAGCTCGTGTGTGAAGTGTATCGTGGTATGTGTCTCAGTGGGTGGGGGAGGGTCTAATGCAATCGGAGATGAGAGTGTGAGTGTGATAAATGTATGGTCAGCATCGAGTGGACGTCGTCCAATACTAAGTGAGGGGATGAGTGAAGCCCCCGAGGTGGTACCCAAAATGTAGTCGACTGTGCTGTCACCTCCCCCATGAGGGAAGCAAGTAAATCCGCCCGAACCTGGCCAACGATTCATCCCGTTATATATAATGAGATGATGTCGGCTGCTTAGCTCGAGTAGATGTCTTCCATAGCCGGTGGTGTCCTGACCCATATCTGTTGATACTCTGCTGGTGATAATCTCATCCGGATCTCTAGCCCTCATGAGGTATGGGTGATCCATGTCATATGCCTCGCACTGATGTGATTGAGTGCGGCCATTGAAGTCTCCCATAAGGAAGACTTCACCTAGTGTGCTGTAATGTAGTATCTCCTCTTAAAGCACTGTGTATGGTGAGTCTCTGTCTCGGGTCGGTCCCCCAAGATCCTGTCCTGCATATCGAGATCCACCTGGTGGAAAGTAGCATATATATATATATATATATATATATATATATATATATATATATATATATATATATATATAGAGAGAGAGAGAGAGAGAGAGAGAGAGAGAGAGAGAGAGAGAGAGAGAGAGAGAGAGAGAGAGAGAGAGAGAGAGAGAGAGAGAGAGAGAGAGAGAGAGAGAGAGAGAGAGAGAGAGAGAGAGAGAGAGAGAGAGAGAGAGAGAGAGAGAGAGAGAGTCATATTAACGTCTTCTGGAGGCCAAACTTGGCCTATGAGACAAAAACCATGTACAAGTGTAGTAATCCTGTGTAGAAGATAAAATGAAATAAAAAGTATATCGCTACACAAAGCTATATAGGGCTGGAAAAGGCTGGGGAGATGTGGCTCTGACTCTGTAGATAGTGGCCACCTAATACATGGGGGGGTCCAAAATGTGAGTAAAACACCCTAGCTACTGGTGATGGGTGGAGGTGGGTGTAGTATGTGGTACATCGGTGGTGGTCTGAGTGCCTCCTGAAGGAAGAAAACCCAGGGGGTGGTGGTACGCCTATGCTCCATCATGTGGTCGTAGGCAATCCTGATGCGTGAGATATCCTCCTGATATAGTCGTGGTCGACGATATCCGCCCATGCGTGGTCGGCACCGTGCTCTCTGTGCTGCTGCCTGGTGGAGCGTGAGCCCTATAGATGGACCTCTCTGATGTAGCTCAACTCCTTGAAAGAACTGGGTAATGGTCTGCTGGGTACTCACCCGTGTCTGATGTATGGGCTGTAGTGACTCCTCTCGCCTCTCGTATGCTGCTGTGAGAAAGCGTCCCAAGCGTCTCTGATCTCCCATAGTCATGCACAGCTGGAATGACTCCTCGATCTGGAACTGTGCTCGTAGGTCTATGTATGTTGGACATCTGATAACAAAATGCTCTTCACTCTCTACCTCTGTCTGGCATACTGGTCACCACCTCTCCTCACGGGGGACTCCCCTATACCGACCCCTCTCAATCTCGAGCTGATGTGATGAAACCCGGAGCTGCCCAATGACGACTCGTAGGTGGTGGGGAAGGTAGGTCTGCATGTATCTCGGAATCTCGATGAAGCCAGTGCCCGATATATTTAGAAAATGCTCGCGGTAGTAGAGCATTTTCGGTGGCAATGTACCCCTAGGGCTCACCCATGTCGTCTGTATGTATGTATGCCATATCTCCTGACGAATGATCCTATTCCTCTCTTGATGAGAGAGCGAGTAGGTGGGTGCATGAGAGTCGTAGTGTAGTGGTGGTAGCCTGTCTATGTCAAAGCCATGGTGGGCAAGCCAGTCTCGTGTCTGTGCATACCATGAGGAGGTGTCGCCTGCTAATGCCATATCACGTGATGCCTCGAAAGCACGATAAGCAATGCGCTCTGTATCCATGCCCCGAAGTCTGTGTAATAGGCATACCGTCTGGAATAGTGCCTCAACTAGCATCGGTGGTGCAGTGAGCTCTGCTCTAATGATATCATGTGGTACTGAAGGCTTGCTGCGGATAAGTCTGGCAATCATGAGGATCTGTGGCCTCTCTAATGCTGTCCATACTGATGTAGCTAATCCTGGTCCCCATATGGCTGCCCCATACATGAGCGCTTGCGTAACCAAAGTGTCAAAGAGCCACCCCTTTGTGCGGGGCTCCTGAAAATATGCCTGGTGGCACTGTCTCTCCATCAAAGCTAGTGCTGCGTACCCACGTGTGATGCGGTCACGGGCTGCCTGAGCCATAGAGAAGACCCCTGATGCTGCTGTAAATGTCACCCCCAAGTAAACATATGATCCGACCACCTCGATCGGTCCACCTGCTGCTGTGAACAAACTATGTCTGCGTACCTGTGCTGATGTATGAAAGATCAAGACCTTGGTTTTACCAAGGTTCACAGATAACCCTGTGTGTCTGCAAAAGTCATCTAGGCCGTGTAGATGATGCTGTAGACCTTCTGCGGACTCTGAAACCAATACAATATCATCAGCGTATAAAAGAATATGGACAGTGGACCCGTGTACCTCAATGCCATCTCCCCCCTGCTGCTGTATGAAATCCACTATCTCATCAATGTAGAGACCAAAGAGGGTGGGTGAGAGAGGGCATCCTTGCTTCACCCCGATAGTGCTAGCAAGTGGATCAGATAAGCCCCCTGGACATCTGACTCTACCAGATACTCTCTCGTATAAGGCGTAGATCCCCCATATCATCTCCTCCGGAGCTCCGATGTCAAGGAGTCGTCTGAAGAAAGAAAGAAAGAAAGAAAGAAAGTGTTTTTACGTCTATTAGGAGGCCGAACTCGGCCTATGAGACAAATCGATGTACATGGGTGTATCTTCTGTCAATCAAAAAAGATAAAAGTGCTGAAAAGAAACTGGTTAAGCTGATATGGATCTCCGTAGTGTGCATGTGGGGATACCCATGAAAGTGGTGGGGGGTGTATGGAGTGCGATATCTATGATAGTCTATATGCAAAAGGGTAGTACAACAACCATGAGAATGCATCTAAAACGACTAACTAGCTCCATCTTGTGCTAGTGGGTGGGATGTAATATGTGATACATAGGTGGAGGTGGAGTCAGGGCCACCCTGATGGCTGCAACGGGATCGGCCATCATCCGGGATCGTCTCTCTTCCATGACGCGATGGTCACAAGCCTGGATCTCCGCAATCTGGTGTCGGTGAAGTCTCGAGGCCCGATATCCTATATCACGGGGTCGTCTCCTAGCTCGAGATATCTGAGCATGCTGAAGAGTCACCCCGCTCGGTATGTGGGCTGAGGGGGGGAGGGCTGCAGCACGTCGTGGAATAAAGAAGTCAGTGAGCTGACTCTGTCTCCCTCCTGTATGGAGTGCTACAGTAGGCTGGAGTAGGGAATCTCTGTGACTCTGTATCTCTAGTAAGAATCGCCCGAGCTGTCGCTGGTCTCTAGAGTCCATGATCTCTCGGAGGGTGGGCTGCCCTGCAAACAGAGTCTCGTATCTGCCTCTGATGCCATCATATGCGCTACATCTGCATACAAAGTGCTCCTCATCCTCCATCTCTACTCTGCATACTCTGCATATCCGCTCCTCTCTGGGAATGTCTTCGGCTCTGCCCGTCTCAATCTCGAGTCGGTGTGATGAGACTCTCAGCTGGCCAATCGCTACCCTCAAGCTATGAGGCATGTGAGTATCCATGTAGCGTGGTCGCTGGATGAAACCGTCAGCTAGTATGTCTATGAACTGGTCTCGATAGTGCGATAGTCTCGATCCCATGTGTGGTGTGTGCCATGTCTGACTAATGTAGAGCTGCCAGAGATCCTGTCTGAGCACAACATTCCTCTCACGACGAGAGAGGTGGATGTGAGGTGAGTCTGGGTCATACTGAAAAGGCGGCAATCTGTCCATATCAAGTCCATGACTATCAAACCAGACTCTAACCTGAGTGTACCAAGCTCTCTCATATCCTAACTCTGATATCTGTATAGATGCCTCAAGAGCTCTGTGTGTGAGTCTATCTGTAGGGAGGTCCCTAATCCTCTGAATAAAGCAGATAGTCTGGAATAGTGCCTCTACTGCCATGGGTGGTGCAGCTAGCTCTGCCCTGATGATGTCATGTGGCACCGACTGTTTCCCACGAAATAATCGCGAGATCATACGTACCTGTGGCCTCTCGATCGCACTCCACTGGGTGACTGCCTCTACTGCCATGGGTGGTGCAGCTAGCTCTTCCCTGATGATGTCATGTGGCACCGACTGTTTCCCACGAAATAATCGCGAGATCATACGTACCTGTGGCCTCTCGATCGCACTCCACTGGGTGACTGTGAGACCTGGGGCCCAAACCGTCGCAGCATACATCATAGCTGGTCTGACCAGTGTGTCAAATAGCCAGCCCTTCGTGCGGGGCTCCTGGAAGTGTGCTTGGTGACATCTCCGCTCTAACATGGCTAAAGCTGCATATCCGCGTGTGAGTCTATCGGTGGCTGCTTGTCTCATGCTGAAGGGGCCAGGCAAGCTCGTGAATGTGACTCCGAGATAGACATAGGAAGTGACCACCTCAATCTGTCCACCACCAGCTCTGAATCCTGCTCCATTCCTCACCATGGGGGAGGTGTGGAAGATCATGACCTTGGTCTTGCCAAGGTTTACTGTCAAGCCCCTCTGTGTACAAAACTCATCCAGGGCCTCAAGGTGGCGCTGTAATCCCTCGGGTGACTCTGAAATCAAGACAATGTCATCGGCATATAATAAAATGTGGACATGTGTACCTGCGAGGTCTGCACCCTCTCCTCCAGCTCGGAGAATGTAGTCCTCAATCTCGTCAATGTAGAGACCAAATAGAGTGGGAGAGAGTGGGCAGCCTTGCTTAACACCGATGGTGCTAGCAATGGCCTCAGACATACCTCCTGGACACCGTACCCTCCCAGTCACCTGCTCATAGAGTGCATAGATGGCCCAAATCATCCCTGATGGTACTCCCAAGCTCTGGAGGCGTTGGAAGAGCCTCTCTCGCGGCCAAAATCGTCCTATGAGACAAAACATATACATCAATATGATCCAATCCACTTTGATCCCAAAAGGAAAATAAAGTGTGGGTACAAAACAGAATATAGAAAGGAGTGGATAATAGCTTGCATCAAGGGTGTGGGGTGCTATGGGTATGCACTCTATATGCTCAATAGGTGATGTACAAATATGATATGCATAGGGAGGGGAGGCTCGGTGGTGTCGTAACGCTCTTAGTGCCTGGAGTGGGTGTAGGATATAGTGCATCGGTGGGTAAGGTATCGTGGCGATTCTCAAAATGCTCTGCACATCGAGATCCATAGGGTTGTGTTGCAGACGTCTCCGTATCTCCATGTCATGGCATGCGTGAATCACCTGAATCTCTCTCTAGTGGGGGCGGGCTCTCTGGAGTGGGGATCCCGGTGGTCGATGCTGTGGTCTAAGCTCCTCTGCTCTCTGTAATGTGACACCTTGCGTCGAGCTGGGTCCTCGGGTGTCTGTGGGTCTGAGAAAATCTGTAATAGAAGTCTCGGGGGCCAAGTGTATGTCCATCCGCTGCTGGAGAAGTGATGCACGGAAGCACTGGAGCTCTACTAGGAAGCGACCTAGAGGGTGCTGGTCCTCCGTTTCCAATAAAGCCCTCATCTCTTTGGGCCCCCTGAAGAGCTGTGGGTAGTGGTCTCTGATGTCCTCGTATGCGTGGCATCTACATGTGTAGTGCTCCTCGTCCTCCACCTCCTCTCGGCATATCCTGCATAATCTCTCGTCCCTGGGGGTATGTGTCGCTCGCCCAACCTCGATCTCAAGCGGGTGTGATGATACTATGAGCTGCCAATGGCCACTCTCTTTGCTGGAGCCATGTATGTATCCATGTATCGTGGCCTTTGGATGAAACCATCCGTTGTCACAGTCAGGAAGTGCTTTCTGTAGTGTTGCCTCTTTGTGGGAAGAGGCTCCCGTGGTGCTATCCATGTCTCCCTGACGTGTATCTGTAGTAGGTCCTGAGGGATGATCCTGTTCCTCTCCGAACGAGAGAGGGTAATGTAGGGGGAAGAGAGGTCATACTGAAAAGGGGGGAGATCGGTAATGCTCATGCCATGGTCTGCTAACCATCGGTAGGTCTGTGCATACCATACTCTCTCCAACCGTGTCTCTGCCAAATGTCTAGAGCTCTCAAATGCAAGCGTGGTGAGTCGGCTGGTGGGGAGCTCTCTGACTCTCAGAATAAAGGTCACCAGCCGAAAGAGGGCCTCCACTAGCATCGGTGCCGTACCAAGCTCAGCTCGGATAATGTCGTGTAGAACGGAGGGCTTGCTTCGGAGCAAGTGTGAGATCATGGTGACCTAGGGCAGGGACTCATTTTCCTTCTCCAAGGCTGTTACTTTTGCTTCAAGAGCGACGACCCGGCGGGTAACCCCTTTCAGTCCAGAATCTCTTTCTTTTTTATGTTTCCCTATCAACTCTCAAAGGGTATGCTCTAAGGTTGCCAATTGTTCCTCCAACGTGGGAGCCATAGAGAGAGAGAGAGAGAAAAAGAGAGAGAGAGAGGGATTAGGGTTAAGATTTAGGGCTTCGTTCTAGGGTTATGGTTAGGGTTAGGATTAGGGTTAAGATTTAGGGCTTCGTTCTAGGGCTAAGGCTATGGTTAGGGTTAGGGGGAGAGAGAAGGGCTAGGGTTAGGGTTTCAGGCTGGAGTTAAAGTTTTGTCTATGCATACGAAGTTGGAGTTTTTCCATCATGAACTCTCTTGACATGTGTACAACAGAGTTCACGTGCTCTATCTGGGCAAAGGCTAGGGTTCACATACTCAGAATAGAGGCTGGCGTTCAACACAGAGGCTCGGGATGCTGTCGCCTATATGTCCAAATGTAATTGCAATCTCGATAGCTTTTGGTCCCATGTCATCATCTCCACTCGAAGATGAAGTGAATGTTGGCTTACAATTCACTCGAATAAGTGTCTCATTTCTCTTAGTCTCTGACTCTCTGTATTATGGTGTTGAATGCTAGAGGATCTACCACACCTTTCACGACCTTGTGCACCTTGCCTTGAAACACCCTCGCGTAGATGGCAATGATGGATCACCTACATAATGCATACATATAGAACAATGTACCAACTCTTGTTTCATCATTCTTGGTATGCTTTAGTTTTCATGGATCTAGGATTGCACTTGTATGAGTCTTCTACCTTTGAAAATGACTATGAGTCCGTTGTATAAACCTCTAAGATTTTATCACAAGCACGAGAAAATTATCCCTCTCTTCTTGGGGGATTTGAGAAATATTCTTCACGTGATCAATTTCAACTAAATAACATGTAAATTACAATGTGCATCCCCTTTTTTTAGATCATTTATGAATTTATTATTTTAAAGTTTTAGTTACGTGGTTGGACTATGTTGATCTCCTTATTCTCTAACAACTTGAGATTGTAGTAGCAATGAACCAACTTCTCATGTCATGTAGAACTCAATCTTTTTCTTTTCTTTGTATGGAATAGTGCCCATGTACTCTAATTCTCTATAGGTCTTGTGCTACAATCTTGCAAAAGAATTGGCAAGGTTAAAGTTTTTTATAAATAAAAAAATAGAATATATTAAAAATGATGAGTCTTAACTTTTAAGCTCTTAGATCTTTATTATTCTTTATGCTAATAAAAGCACTGTGAATTTTGAAAGATCCAAAAAAACTTATTAATAATGGAGTACACACTCCATGCTTCTCCCACCATGTGACCCAAACAAGATTACTCTCTTGTAGCTATGCGGTGGGCTATCTTAAGTACTAATCAAAGCAACTTACAAGATAGCTCCAAGATCTCCAAGGACTTCTAGAGCATGTATGTATGATGATAGAAGTGGTCATTACATGGTCTTTATATAGGTTTTGTTGGATAAAGTAAAAAAGCTCCAAAAAGCGATTTTCAAAAAAGATGGAGGGAAAACCTTAATTATGGTTTTTGTTTTATTGGGAACCCTAAAATAGAGTAGCTCGCATATTTTTTTGAGCCACATGGTCTAATATAGGCCGTTGGATCATAATATTAAAATTGTTTTTCATGTTTGACCAAAAATTAGAGTTTTGAGTTTTAAAATTGGTGGTGAATGATGGAGTGTTCTATATGATTGGATAGCTCTAAATGAGCTCTCCATGAATATGTAATAAAAGTTTTCTACCATTTCCCATAATGGGAACCATTTCTAACCATTTGTAAGCCTGCAAGTAGAGTTCTCCTAGTGGAAGGTTGACCCTTTTTGATTGATTTGCTAACATTTACTTCCTCATGATAGATGATTCTATTATGAATGTATGAATATGATGATTCATACCTAAGGAATGGATGAAGTATATTGATTCACAGTCTCCTTTGAGGGAAAAAAAGTGGGAAAAGTTTCACTTGTATGGAGGGTTTAGATTATTACTTTAGTGGAAGTAATTCTAGATTTGCCCGGACATGAGTGGCACTATTTTATTGAAGACAATAAGGAGATCATTTAGTCATAGTGGTTAGATTGAGTCTCACTTGAAGATTCTATATGAGAAGTTATTCCTAGTCATGCTGTCGACTACTTGAGGAAGACCAAGTTGTTGGCATTGGAGAATATGGGAGCAGAGTGATAACTTTTTGGCTTTGAGTTGGAAGAGTTAGGGATGAGTCTAGCCCATGAAAGTACCTACCTCTTATTTGGTGTTTTGTCACGAGCATGATGACTGAGCACCTCATAAGAAGATTGATATTTATGGATTATTTGAATCTCATAGAAGAATGCTTATGCATATTCATATGGCAAACTAAGAGGAAGAGAAAAGACTAGAGTTTACAAGGCAATGCTAATAGAAACTTCCAATAGAATTTATTCCACACTATATGGATGACAAACCAAGAATTTCTTATAGATTTCGTTGTGCTATCTAGAATTTCTTATATGTGAACTAAGATTATGGATTTGCATTAGACACAAGGATAGTTTATAGCAAAACCATTTCTTGCGAGTATATCAAGGTTAGGAATACCTAGGGTGGCATGAGAGCAAGTCTATCATTTAAATTCTAAAGAGGTTTGGAATCATTTTTCTTATGGGACTTAGTTTTATTTTTTAGAGGATTATATGGTTCATTATCTCCACTAAATGATGATCTAGTTTAGCTAGCTTCATATTTTTTCTTAATTTTCTGAGATGGGGGCTCAAAAGAGCTATCCCACTCAGGCAAAATCTATCTGCCCGCTTCATTTTCCGAAGAAGACTTATATGTGACTTTTAGCATAGAGAAAGTGGTCTATTGGTCCTCAAAGAGAATCAATGTGGTGAGATACCTAATGCCCCAGACACGACATTGGAGTATGAGGGACTATGAGATAAACTCAATGCCCCCCTAAACTGCTTACCCTACATGTTCCCAAAAAGAGAACACCATATCCCACGAATGAACATCGGCTCATAGGAGGTGTCTGCACTCAATTTAGAGTCTCCTATCTCTTCACTAGTAGCAAGTGAGATTGTCCACATAATTTAAACACCAAAGCTCTAGACATACATGCCCACCCGATTTCGTCATCTCTCTTGACCAACATTGTTACGTCCCCAAAATTAAAGGACATCTGGATGGGCACCTGTAGTTAAAAGTGTCTGGCCAAACATGAACTGGCCTCCCAGTGTGAACTGGGCCACCTCCTCATTTGAGCCTATAAATAGGACCCATGGGCTCATTTGTGAGGGATCTCTCGCGTGAGGCACTTGGACTCTTGGCCCTTTGGCAGAGCCTCGTCACCTGTACTGGTGGGGGTATGGTGGTATGAGACGCCAGTCCCTTGGAGGTGGCTGCCCACTTGGCAGCAGGCTCCCAGGCTTGGGGGTGAGCCCGAATTGGCTGTACGGCTGGGAGGTGAGTCTGATGTCCTCCCTTCTATTGTTTGTGAATATGGTTTGTGTCTTGTCTTGTCGAGCAGGGAGGATCCAGGAGGTCATAACATTGGTATCAGAGCAGCTCTCTGCTCACGTGGAAAAGGCAGGACAACGTGCACAAAACCATCAGAGCTCATGGAGCTGTGATGGCTCAGCTTGACATGCTTCTCACCCTCTTGCATGGGGTGGTATGTGACCCTTCCAGCAGGAGGAAGGAGCAAGGGGAGCACGTGCAAGCTGATGGTTGGAGAACACAGGTAAGTCCCTCTGTTCTTGTGTTTTCCATGTGAGCAGGTGGCTGGATGACTGGTACTCTCCAACTGCATGCTTGTTGGAAGCCATGACTGCTGCCTTTCCTCTACTCCTCAGAAGGGAAGGAAGCAACATGGCCTACCCTTGTGTGTGGCTGGGTAGAGAAAGGGGTCTGTGTGGGAGCAGCCAACTTAAAAGGAGAGAGGCAAGAAAGAATCATACATCGAGTATTTGCTTGCTGGATGCGCTTCAGCCCTGTTGGGCGAAGAAAATTTGATGAGCGCTGCTGATTTTTGTCCATGACGCATGCCTAGAGGGAAACCCATCATCAGCCTATAAGGTGCATTTGGTTGGCCTGAGGAAATCACATGTACACTCAGAAATGAAGGGACTGGATGGGAAAAGATGAGAGGAATGGGATGGAGCTTGTAGGGAGGGCTGGACAGCCACTATATCTATTGGTTACCCCCTCTTTGCACTCCAGCCCAGCCTAATTTTTTTCTTAGCAGCACCTCTATATGAGTGCACAGTTATGCATGGCTGTAATTCATCCATCAGTTGATGGAAAGAAGGCAGTCCTCTTCCTTAAGCAACAGGGCATCATTCGGGCAGTTGTAGTAGATGGGCAATGGTTTTTTTACCTTGTGCAGGTAATTACTTGGGCTGCAAGGCAATTACTTGGGCCACAAGGCAATTACTTGGGCTGCAAGGCAATTACTTGGGCCGCAAGCCAATTACTTGGGCTGCAAGGCAATTGCATGGACAACAAGGAATCTTCCATTTGTTGTCTTCTAGCATAAATTTGGTGGACCTACCTGATCGAATTGGGTGCATGCATTCTCCTTCATACATTCTATGTGGCTGGTATTACTTGGGTGATGTGTACAATTAGAAAGTTTTGAAAACTTTCTAAATTAATTAAGGATGTAGCTGGAAAATAGTGGAGGTGGGAGGATCTTAATTTAGGAATATACGAATGGCTTCTCCTCTGATCATCTTGGCATAGCACACATTTACCAAGATTGCATGTAGAGAGAGGAGTCCTTCACACTTGAGCCTCCATACTTGCACTTTCAGCCGCTCCACCTTCTTCATCGTCATGGAGATGTTTTCACAGCCTATTAATTCTCAGCCATCAGCTTTAGCCAGTCCGGTTCAGCCAATGGAAGATATGATGACTTCCATACCCTACTGACAAGCACGGGCTACGTCCCAAAAGGGTTCCTCTTCCTGAGCACTTCCATAACATCAGGATTTATACTTGGATGCATAGATTAGGAGGTGGGTATATTCAGATTTTTAACTCCATTAGATGAGCCATGGCGGTTATTCATGGTTAGGATACCCATGGTGAGCTCAAGATGAAGGGCATGAGTGATGATGGTGAGCTCAAGATGATTTGCACTTTCCTCTTTGATAGGAAGTGGCAAGAAGAGACCTTGGATGCATATTCACAGGGATTCTGAGGATCTTGGGCATTGACCCAAATCCTCCAAGATCTATTGGATCCTATAGCTGTTCAGCTGAAGTGGGGATGCCGAAAGGAGTACTTCTTTGAATTGCTCTACAGACCCATTGGGTGTGACTGTAGACATGAGAGGTATTTATTAGGGAGTGGCCCTAATAATCCAAGGAAATCCTTGGGGAGGATTTTGCCTACCAAGGTCAGATTGCAGCCAGATAGCCGAGGAGACTTATGGCGAGGGTCATACCTTGCAAGGTCTACAACCTTCGTGGAAGGGGTTTCCACTTGACGGCTAGTGGTTGATAGATCATCCGGGTCATCCTTGTGACCCTATGGATACATACCAGCCACTTCCACGATGGTAGGCTTACTATGGGATGGAGGGAGACAGCCGTCTACCTCATGCCACATGGTGTGACTAAGAGTCACATCAGTGATTGGTATTTTTTGCGGATCTTTTTGAGATCCATGGCTATTGACCTATATGGTCTCATGTGGATGAGACCCCTTCTTATGTACATAGATGGGTCCTTCGAGACATACCCCTGTGTGGTAGGTCGAGTTTCTCTCTCGTAGGTCACTATTTGTGGAAGGTCGAGTTTCTCTCTCATAGGTCACTGCTTGTGATCAGGGATACGAGTTGAGGGATTGGTGGATGATTATTGAGGTGCTATGACTACCATTCTACCATCTTATGTACAAATTTCATACCCCTGTGTGGATCGAGTTTCTCTCACGTAGGTCACTATTTGTGATCAGGGATACGAGTTGAGGGATTGGTAGATGATTATTGAGGTGGTATGACTACCATTCTATATCCATAGGCATTACGTTTTGAGAGGATTTCCATAGGGTGGGTCATAGGCCATATTTATCGTGAGACCACCTAGAGTGGAACCTCTACACATGTTTCTGTTGCATATACCCTATGGGAGGCATTAGAAGATGCTTGCCATGAGAGAGAGGATATTGGGTGCCTCTTTATCAACGTTGGAGATTGCCATGTGAGAGAGGATCTTCTTCCTCCATGACCACCGATGGGATCTACCATGTGATGGAGGACTCATTCCTTGGGTTGAGCCACCAATGACATCTACCTTGTGACAAGGACTAGGGTCGTGGGTCATGTAGGGGTACTTGTCATGAGGTTGAGGAATTTATTCCTCAATAGAGCACTGGGGAGAGATGCATCCACATGGCATGATTGGATTCGTGCATTGTTTGCACATCATTTTTATTTGATGGGCACAACATTCATGAATTTAACTTTATCCTTCTTCTTCATTCTTTTTACTTATGAGCACATTGGTCCTTGTTTTGGCATGATGTGGATGCACTCTACGAGAGGGGTTAGTGGGTAACCACTAGTAGGTGGACTCGTGATAGTTATCGAAGACAGATCATGTGTTGATTATTCTCCGTGTTAGGACATCCTCAGGGATGGAGGATTAACAAGAGCGGAGTGGTGCTATGGGATGACTTGATCATTCACGTGGTGATGCACACCTTTGGGGTGAATCATGTTTATGGCATGACCATCAGAGAGCCTGTTTGGCTATTGGCACCTTCATTTTCTTGATGAAGGACATTTAGATAGCAAACATGGTTCTTGTCCACATGTAGTGGACATAGGAGTTCATCAGTGTTTTTTGACACTAGAGTGGCATGTGATCTGTTTTCTATAGTGAGCCGTGAACTTTTTGTTGACACATACCTTGGGCCACACAGATATGTGCATTGGACACTAGAGTCCGAGTGATTCTAGCTATTACACAGGTATGGGAACTCATGGTTAGTTATTCCTATGTTGGCCTTACCACCTTGGTAGATATGCCAAGATGGACGTATGAGAGACCTTACAAAGGCAGTTACCTAAGGGTGACCGTTACCCTTGGATTTATGAGGTTGCTCTCTTTGGTTCCATAGAGATCTCGACTATGTGTGTCTTTCTCTCAGAGGGGACTGTTATATGATTGCCATGTTTGGGATCAGGCAATTAGTCCAATTCACTTTTGTGACCCGATAGTCATGAGTCCCGGGTACCTATTGATGGGGAAGTATCTCAACCCCTATGCAACGATGAAGCGCGAATGACCTCCACAGGTATCCTTCTTTGACCTCTGCCAACCAAAAATGCTCTTTCTTAGAGCATATGCAGAGAACTCCAGTGAGCTTTTGTAGACCTGTAGTAGACACCAAGGGCTTTCCAACAAAAGAAATTTCACTTGCAATGGATGCTTACACAAAGAGAAACAATGTCTACAACATGAGCTAGTTGAATGCTCACAACTGCTAGTCAAGCAGAGACCTCACTTCACTCCAGCAAGATTTTCTCAGAAAATATGAAAAGAATGAATCTCAAAATTTGGTACACTTTAGAGCACTCTAAAAGCTACCCAATGTCACCAAAATCATAGCAAATGGATAAATAGAGAAGGAGAACCAGCCCTTAGAACAGGGAGCAAAATATTTCCAATAGAGACTACACACAGAGAGGGATATCAATCACACAACTTCACTAAAATGAATGTTGCTCCCAGATTACTCAGAGAATGCTCTAGAGAATTTGTGAGCATAAAATAGACTCTAATAGCTATCCAATGAGACAAGAATTACATCAAATGGATACAATATGAGGGAGAACCAATGCTAACAACTCAGGGGTAGAGAGTTGCAACACTGCCTGCGCACACACATAGATATGCCTACTAAAAGAAAACAAACAAGCAAGCAAGGGGCTAGCTTAAGCAAGGGGCTTGCTTATCACAACTCCAACACTTAGTGCTCACTTTACATGAGCTAAAACTCCAAGAAGATTGCCCAAAAGAAGTCGGGATACATTCTCCTTTTATAGTGAGAAGTGTGCCCCTAAAATCTAGGAACTACCTTTCCAAATCAGCCTCCTAACTTGGAGGATTTAGTTGAGATGAATTGGGGAGTGGTTGAGTGACTTTTATTGATGGAATCTCGTGGCTTTTGGCTTCATTTGATTGCTCCACATGTCCATAAAAGATTCCCCACGAATTTGTAGCTTGAAGCTTGACTTTTAACACTCCCCCTCAAGCTTTAATTCTTCATCCTCATCCAAGCTCCTTCATGTTGATGCATTGCTTGAATTTTGAAATCTTCATTCCATCCAAAGCCTTTGTAAACATGTCCGCAACTTGGTCCTTGGTACCAATATGATGTACTGAAACTTCCTTGGATATCACCTTTTCCCTTATGAAGTGATAGTGCACTTCAATATGCTTGGTTCTAGCATGATAGACAAGATTCGATGTTAGATGAATGCTACTCATATTGTCACAAAAAATTGGATATGTGTCAACCTGCAAATTAAGCTCCACAAATAACTTCTTAATCCACATTAGCTCACATGTGACTTGAGCCAAAGCTCTATACTCAGCCTCGGTGGAAGATAATGCCACCGTGGGTTGTTTCTTTGAAATCCATGAGATGATCTTGCTACCTAGCATGACTAGATAACCACTTGTACTTCTTCTATCCTCCTTGGAACCGGCCCAATCCGCATCAGAATAAGCTTTGACGTGCATATCATCATCAAATGAATAGAACAATCCTTCATTTATAGTGGCCTTGAGATATCGTAACATTCTTCTTGCAGCTTGCAAGTGTGTAGTCCTTGGACAATGCATAAATTGTGATAACACTCCAACTCCATATGCTATGTCAGGCCTAGTTATTGTGGTATAATTGAAAGAGCCTACAATAGATCGATACAAAGTTACATCCTCTAATGGCTCTCCATCAATGGAGCTTAGCTTTACATTAACTTCCATGGGATTTGAAATAGGCTTGCAATGTAGCATCCCAAACCTCTCAAGTAGGTCTAGAATATACTTCCTTTGTATGAGCATAATACCTTCTTCTTTGTATACAACTTCAATGCCAAGAAAATACCTAAGATCTCCAAGATCAGATATCCTAAACTCCTTTCCAAGCTTTGCCTTGATCTCCTCAATGCCCTTTGTATCATTACCTGTAATGATAAGATCGTCTACATACACACACATGTAGACTACAAGTTCTCCTCTTTGTTTGATGAAGAGAGATGGATCCGCCTTACATTGATTGTAACCACATTTAATCAAATAGTCCACCAATCTTTGGTTCCAAGCCCTTGGAGCTTGCTTTAGGCCATAAAGTGCCTTCTTCAATCTACAAACATGATGTGGAAACTCTTTATGAACAAAACCTAGTGGTTGCTCCATGTATACCTCTTCTTCCAAGTCTCCATTGAGAAAGGCATTCTTGATATCCAATTGGAAAAGCTTCCATCTTTGCTAGCAACCATTGCAATGAGTGTCCTAATGGTGATCATCTTTGCCACGGGGCTGAATGTCTCTTCAAAGTCCACTCCATAGGTTTGTGCAAAACCCTTGGCCACCAATCTTGCTTTGAACCTAGAAATAGATCCATCTGAATTCCTCTTTACTTTATACACCCACTTATTACCTATTACCTTCATGTTCTCCTTCTTGGGCACTAGAGTCCATGTTTGATTTTCCTCAAGTGCGTCGATCTCTTCTTGCATTGCCTCTTTCCATTCGGTGTACCTGCTTGCATCTTCATAGCAATTGGGCTCATGATCTTCTACTACTTTGTTCATATATGCATAATGCGTTGCCATGTATGAATCATAAGTAAACCTTTGAGTTGGATACTTAACTCTAGAAGATTTCCTTTCTTCACCTTTTGGAGGAATAAACCTCCTTTGCCTTGGGAACTTGATCTCTTTCTTTGACGTGGCTTCTTTCTCCATCATGTGTCCATCATCTTCAACTTCATTACCTTCTTCATCCAACTCCACCAATGTTGCTTTGCCTTTGTTGATTGATTGTGCTTCATAGCTTGATGAAGATCTCCCCCTCCATGGTGAGTTCATGCTTGAACTATCTTCATTGATGGAACACCTTGGGCCGCTTAGCTCTAGGTCGATTTGTTCTTCATCATGTCCATGCTTTTCTTCTTCATAGTCCTGCATACAATCATACTTCTTATACCAAGGGAGTAGCTCATCAAATGCTACATCCCCTGATATCCTCAAGTCCTTTGTTTTTGGTTTGAAGCACCTGTAACCTTTATGATCATTTGAATATCCTAGAAACACACACTTTTCTGCCTTTGGTTGTAGCTTGTGCCTCAATTCACTTGGCACATGTACATAACAAGTAGATCCAAATATCTTCAAGTGGGAAAGATCAGGTTTCTTACCATAATAGGCTTGATATGGTTTCAAGCCATGGATCCCTGAGGTAGGAGCCCTATTCATTAGATACACGGCGGTATTTGCTGAATCACTCCAAAACATGTTAGGTACATTCATCTCATTAAGCATTGCTCTAGCGATCTCGGCAATGTATCTATTCTTTCTCTTTGCTACTCCATTTTGTTGGGGTGTGTACCTGCATGTTACTTGCCTCTTGATGCCTTGATCCATTAAAAAATCAGAAAACTCATTGGAGAAATATTCTCCCCCTCCATCGGACCTTAGCTTCTTGATATATGTACCTGTTTCCTTCTCTACCATTGCCTTGAATGCTTTGAAACATGTAAACACATCTGATTTGTTTTTGATGAAATAGACCCAAACCATCCTTGTGCAATCATCTATAAAAGTGACAAAGTACTTGTTACCTCCAATGGATTGCTCTTTGGTTGGCCCCCACACATCTGTATGTATCAACTCCAATGGATGTTGGCTTATGTAGCCACTCTTCTTGAATGGAAGTCTCGCTTGCTTCCCTAGTTGACAAGATTCACATAAATGCTTCATACCTTGTCCTTGGAAGTTGGGAAGACCTTCAACCAGCCTCTTGAATTGCATTTCCTTCATTCTTTGTATGTTGATTTGACCTATCCTCTTGTTCCATAAGTCCAACTCCGAAATCCTCTTGTTTCCATATGTGAAGTAGACATGTTGAGTGGAATGAGAATTTACCTCCAAAGTGAAGAGTCTTCCTTGCTTCTTTCCTCTTGCTATGACCTTGTAACCTTGCTTAGGGTTCTCCACAAAGCATCCACCTTTGTTGAACCTTACTTGATAGCCTCTTTCAACCATTTGCCCAACGGACACCAAGTTCTTTGTGATAGTAGGTACATGTAAGACATCCTTGAGATATCTTCCTTCCTCCTTGTCATCCAAAGCTACATCTCCAACATGGGAGATCTCATGGGCTGTATCATCTTCTGTTTCTACATGTCCTTTACCTTTGGGAACATGTAGATTAGTAAACCAAGAAGCATTGCAACTGATATGGTTGCTACATCCACTATCAATATACCAAGTGTTATCTACTTTGCTTGAATTCCCATTCATGTGCATCATCGAGATTGTCATTTTTTGAACTTGTAGAAGCATAATTACCTTGGCCTTTGTATGAAGAACCTTGATTATAGCTCCTTTGATTTCCTCCTTAGTAGCAATCTATAGCATAGTGGCCAAACTTGCCACATATGTAACATCCTTCGCCATCTTGATTCCTGTTTTGTTGATGTCGTCCTCCTCTTCCTCTTGTTCTTCCTCTCCCTCTTTGTGATGAGGTGCCTTGGTCATGTCCTTGATTGCTTGAGTGGCCTTGCCTTCCTCCAAACCTTCCTTTGCCCCTTCATTGTCCTCGTCTTCCTTTGCCCCTTCGATTACCTGCATAGAAAACTTGTGCATCCTTGCTTTTAGTTGAACTTCAACCTATGTTCATTTCTTCGGTGACCATGAGAGAAACCAATTGCTCAAAATCGGGAAGATTATCCCTTACATAAACTGAAGTGGTAAAGGGTTTTCACTTCTCATCATCTCTCAAACGATTGAGAGTATAAGCCACAAGATCGTCATCATCTACGTGGCTTCCAATGGATCCCAATGCATCTGATAACTCCTTGACCTTAAGTATGTAGTCATTTATGCTACTCCCTGAGCTCTTCCTAAGGTTGTTGAGCTCATTCTTGAGTTGGATCTTTCTTGCTTTGGTGCTTGTTGAATAAAGCCTTTCAAGTGTCTCCCATACCTTCATGCTTGAATCCAAGTTTTGGATATGGCCGATCATGCTATTGCTAATGTGTTGGGAAAGAATAAAGATAACCCTCTTGTCTCTTTCATTCCATTCCCTAAAGGCCCTTCTCTGGTCATTGGTTGGATTCTCATCCAACCTAGGTCTTGGCTCACTTCCACTAATCAACCCCCAAAGGCCCTTGCCCATAAGATAGTTGGAGACCCTAAATCTCCATGGTTGATAGTTCCCTTTGTCTAGATTTTCAATTTGAGTGTTGAAGTCTCCCATATCTAGTCTTTGATACTTGACCTAGCCCTTTGCTAATGCTCCAATGTGTGTAAAATGAAAATGAGGTTCTGAGGCTACCTCAATCCAAAGCTTTCCTTAGATGGACACCTTGTGCTCTTGAAACTTTGAGTAGAATAGCTTTCAACCACGAACTCCAAGAGGTCTTATTGCTTGTATGTGATACCTCGAAGATGCCCAAATGCTCTGATACCACTGATGGGGGAAGTATCTCAACCCCTATGCAACGACGAAGCGCGAATGACCTCCACAGGTATCCTTCTTTGACCTCTGCAAACCAAAAATGCTCTTTCTCAGAGCATATGCAGAGAGCTCCAGTGAGCTTTTGTAGACTTGTAGTAGACACCAAGGGCTTTCCAACAAAACAAATTTCACTTGCAATGGATGCTTACACAAAGAGAAACAATGTCTACAACATGAGCTAGTTGAATGCTCACAACTGCTAGTCAAGCAGAGACCTCACTTCACTCGAGCAAGTTTTTCTCAGAAAATATGAAAAGAATGAATCTCAAAAATTTGGTACACTTTAGAGCGCTCTAAAAGCTACCCAATGACACCAAAATCATAGCAAATGGATAAATAGAGAAGGAGAACCAGCCCTTACAATAGAGAGCAAAATATTTCCAATAGAGCCTACACACAGAGAGAGATATCAATCACACAACTTCACTAAAATGAATGTTGCTCCCATATTACTCAGAGAATGCTCTAGAGAATTTGTGAGCATAAAATAGACTCTAATAGCTATCCAATGAGACAAGAATTACATCAAATGGATACAATATGAGGGAGAACCAATGCTAACAACTCAGGGGTAGAGAGTTGCAACACTGCCTGCGCACACACATAGATATGCGCACACATATAGATATGCCTACTAAAAGAAAACAAACAAGCAAGCAAGGGGCTAGCTTAAGCAAGGGGCTTGCTTATCACAACTCCAGCACTTAGTGCTCACTTTACATGAGCTAAAACTCCAAGAAGATTGCCCAAAAGAAGTCGGGATACATGCTCCTTTTATAGTGAGAAGTGTGCCCCTAAAATCTAGGAACTACCTTTCTAAATCAGCCTCCTAACTTGGAGG
>CM035418.1:117160549-117300549 GCA_020310875.1 Ceratopteris richardii
TTGGAGCTAAAAGCATTAATGGCAGGCCAAAGTGGACATTGCTTTGCTTCTTATGAGTTTGCATGATTTTGTCAGTTGAGAAACATGCCATTAAGAAGCTTGTATTATTCCAAGAGACTATTTAGGGAGGAAGTATTGCACTCGAATGTGTCATTTCTTCCCTTTGTATTGTTTTTCGATGGGGTTTGTACATTATATTATAATATTCATATTAGGATATAGCTGATATTGTGGTACAGGTAGTCGTAGCTTTGATGATCTTATACTGGATGATACTACACACACAAATAAATAGATTGCATCATTCAAGGTAGCTGAAACAGTTGTACAAGGAATGGATGCAGGTGGTACAATTGTTATGTAAAGTTAGAGGTGGTTTAGTTATTTTTTGTTCATTGACTGAAAGGGACTGATATTGTGGAAATTAGCATTCTTGTTTTGGGAAGTAGGATTGGCATATTGTGGAGATTTTCCCCAGCTAGAATTATGTATGATGCTGGTCCTTTTTAGGGTTTCATTTTAACTCCTCTCAAAAGAATAAACCTCTCTCTCTCTCTCTCTCTCTCTTTGCATCTCTCTCTCTTTCTATTTGCCACTCTTCGCCTTCTCTCTCTTTCTTCTTGATGTCCACTTCAATTGAAACCAATATTTGTTTTGATGATTGGATAGGTTAGATGTAAGGTGATTGTCTTGGAGTTGGTTGATGGGTTTGTGATGTAGCTTATTTGTGTTGTGATGCCATATTATCCATCGTCTATAGTAATAAGAATAATTTGCAAATTACAACTTGTATCTCCTTATTTCAATGTTTTCATTTAGTATCATTATTGATTACCTCATTACTTGTTTGGAGCCAAAAAATCAAGTAAAAATATATGTAAGATTTATAGGGTGGAAGGAGTAGTACATACATATGGAGATTTCTCATGGCGTTTCTCCTCAATAGTTTTTTATTTAAAGAAAAAAAAAAGATCCTTCAAGCTATGTAACTTCCACCATTTTTATGCAATGATGATGATGATTAGTGTAGCACTCTTTAAGTTGACAAATGGAACTCCATCCACCACAATGTAGGATTGGTGTCCTATCAAGCATACAAATATCCTTGTAAAGATGTGCTAACCATATGGCTTCTTTGGATGCCGTAGTGATTACGATATATTAATCTTAGGTGTAGATAGAGTATCTACGTTTGTAGTCTAGAAGACCATGACACAACACCACTTGTCTAGATGACCAAGAAACAACAACACTTGCTATTGCATTTGCACGTATCAATACAATTGTCCATATTAGAGCCATTATATCCTTGCAACTCTGATCATCCCTTTCCATAGAAACTCTGATCATCCCTTTTCATAGCATAAGCATTTATAAATTTTCCCGTTAAATCACCTAAAAAATGGACTTTATAACATTTTGATTTGCCCTTCCATGATTAGCCCCAAACTTGCCAACAACTTCGATTCATGAACAATATTTGGCTTCACAAAGCTATGGCATACATCACAAAGACACAAGCTGAAGGATATGGTATAACCTTCAATTCATGCATTACTTGTTCATCTCTTGAACAATCAACATTGGAAAATTTTAGATGTGGTTGTAATGGCTCTCTTAATGTTTTCACATTAACCATATGAAAGTGTTCAAGCACCTTCTTAGCATAGTTGTCTTGAGGATAATGTATGTTTTTATTAATTATTTCCTTGTTTGATATACCCAATAGGTTGGGATTATTTTTTTAGAGGATCAGATGCACCATCATGTTTCTTGGCAAGAAGCATGTCACCAACATCTAAAATAAGTACATTTGGGATAGCATCTGTATCTTTCTTGGTGAGTAAGCAATGGTCAAGATGTGTATACTCAAATTCTAAAAAGAGCATGGATTTTCCAAGCTTTTTTTACCATTCCCTAGAGGCTTTTGATCCCATACAAGGTGCATTTAGATTTCCATAGCAAATGCTCTTTTCTTGGGATGGAAAATCCTTTTAATTGTGCAAACATAGTTTTCCATCAAGATCACCATTTAAGGTTGTCCTTTCTTGACATCCATTTGATATAATTTTGAGCCTAACTCAATAGTGAGAGCAAACAAGAATTCAAGAAAAATAATCATCCTTAAAGGTAATAAGACATCTTGGAAGTTAGTATGTTCTTTTGTGTGTACTCATTTTGTGATGATGTACATCCCTTTGAGTAATTTGACAAGATCATAAGTGTCATTGACAAGTTATGTTTTTCTTTCTTCTTAGATAGTTGAACTTTGCTTGCTTTTGTTTTGACAATTTGTGTCCTCTCTCAAATTTAGACGATCTTCCTCACAAATCCACGACATATTGTAAAGAGGGATTTAATATTTAAGTTTGCTTTGTGATTCAAGTAGATCCCATCCAATTCATTGTAGTTTCACATCAAATGGCATGCCCCTTTGATAAAGCATGGAATGTTCTAATAATTTCTAGTCATGTTTTTAGCACGCTCTTGTGATTGTATGTAATCAAGGAGCCCTTGATGGTTGTCTAGTATATTGTAGCTCAAAGATTATAGGATAAACACAATTCTCAACCATTTGTGATGCATCTTGGTAATGCATGATGGGTGATTGTACATGTTGAATTTTGGTTCTTATAGATTGTACATCATACGTTACATCAATTTTTACTAAGTTAGCATCATCAAATATAACGTCTCAATTATGTAAAGTTTTAGGGACCCATATTTTATGAGCCATAACATTGCCATCTCAATGGCCCATGAAGATGACCTCAAATGATTTACATTCATTTATTCTATTTAATTCATTCTTCATATGTATAAACACATCATAACCAAAGACAATAAATATGAATAAGGTTTTTTTTTTTGGCCTGAGAATTCAATTTTTCAATGATGTATTAAGAGAATGATTGCATATGTGAACCTAGATGTCAATGACTGATATTTTGAGGAAATGTTATAGTTTAGATTTATTTGGGCCTCTATGGCCTACCACTACTATGTTTGCATAGGTCAAGGACCCTACGAAGGTCAAGGACCAGTGTTCAAGGGAGCTAAGGCCTAGCACAAGAGCCTATCGTGATTCTGATCTCCTCTAGGTAGCCATATGAGGGCTGTATGGACCTCAAAGAAGGTTCTAAAGGTGCACGAGGGAAAGGGCCATTTATGGTTGGGAGGTGTGTAAAAGATAGTGCAGGGTGATCTCGTAGAAATTTAGTAGTGGGCAACAATGATCACACTCTTTCACATATCATCTTATACCTTCAACCACATCATTTCAAGAGAGTCTAAGAGGGGTTGCTAGCTCCCTCTTATATTCAACACTAAATCTTCTAATTTCAATAGAATGAACTTAATTCCATTATCTTTTCTAAGAGTTTTAACACGTTGCTAGTTCAATTGGTCATAAATGCATGAAAACTTTAGCTGAAGTAAATACATTATCTTTATTTTTAGAAATTTTAGCGTAGATTATAAAAAAATTAATAATCAAGTAGAAGGCACGAAACGTAAAGTAGCTTCCATGGTTTTTGAATGCATACTCATGCATTAGAGTGCACCAAACAAAAAGTATGCAATTTATGTGACAAACCAAAATAACATGAATTTCTTACTTCTTTACCATCTTTAAAGTCACTAAAAATTTCAAGATTTGTGCCCTAACATCAACATATCTCAAGGATGAAAGAACATCAAGTCCTTTTGGACTTGTATGGCCCAAACTTATATGATGAAGCTCCAAATGATAGAAAATTTTAACAATATTAAGGATGTTATGAAAAAAACCTTATAATACAAGCAACAAAGTGTATGAAGGGGAGCTTCCATTTTCCTTACACAATGAATTATTGTTGTGTAGAATGATCGGGTGAAACTTTGCAACATTCCGTACATAATTATAAGAAAACATCATAATAGCAAACATATCACATATATAGAGATTTGGTTAACTCTAAACTTATGAAGGTATATATATTTCATATATGGAGGTTAAAGCTACATTGTGTGGCTGACCATACCTTTCTAGGTCTTATTAGAATTTACATACATAGGAGTGTTCAATAGTCATTTGGTCTTTCACATGGACAACAATGGCATCAATGTCCTACTAAATACCAATATGGAGACTATGAACAATGGGAGAAAAAGATAAATAAAGAAAGAAGAATACATGAGTATGAGTATGTGACCTATATGTTGGATTCAAGAAATGAGAGAAAGGAGATGGTTGAACCACACCCTAAGAGGGAGGATTAAGAACTAATCATCAACCATGGCTTTTGGGGCAAATGGTCAGCCCATGAAACTTAAATTGTTATCAAAGCGTAGGGAGTAGGCTTGGGCAAGGTGGATGGATTCCACAAAGCACTCAATGACCTCTACAAAAGATGATTGGGCAATTTGTATGTGAAAGGGTACAAAAAAATCGCATGCATTGCTTTGAGAAAATTTCCCAACAAAGATTGGAATCTACTCCCAATCTGTAAGTCAGATTGAGATGTATAAAGTATCCTTCGGAAGCTCTCAGAACATACTTTCGTTAGGAAGTAGTTGATTAAGGGTTCAAGATATTGAGAAGGAGGTTTAATGTATTGAGGTTGTGAACAAGGGGAGTTCAAGAATTGATCATTGAGGACAATGATGTCTAGAAGGGGGAGAGAGTGTTAGATTCAAAAAAGGACAAGTACAAGATGATTGAACCACACCCTAAGCGAAAGAATTAGGAAGTAATCTTCAATCGTGGCTTTTGGGGCAAGTGGTTAGCCTATGAAACTGCTAGCTTGTAGGCCATGACTTTGATTCTGCTTAGATACAACCCTATACCTTCCACTTGATGGGAAAGTTACAAAGTGTACAAGGGAGTGTGAAAAAGTGGGAATAGAATCACCGTAGGTCACAACAATAGCCAAATCCATTCATCAAAGCATCTTTCTCGTTTTCTTGAGTGTGATACTTCTTAATTAAAATGCACTCATTGGATAAGAAATCATGAATAAATTGATACCACACCTCAATTTTCTTAATTCTTGCATAATAGACTAGACTTTGAGCCAATGCAATAACAATCTCATTTAGTAAACAAGGTACATGTCAAAATATGCCCATGAAAAGCTAGTCTGTAAAGCCTATGAATGCTTCATTACATGCCTCATTAATTGTAGCACATTATACTTTTATAGTGGAAACAAATGTACATTCTAGAAGATGAGACCTCCAAGAATTAGCACCTTCAATGAAGTAAAAAATATGCCTTGAAGTAGTCGTTCTATTTTTACACAAGTATCATAGTTAGAAATGGTATATCCAACAATAGATTAATTACTTCTATGCAAGCAAAGACAATTTATCTTAGTTCAATGATCCCACTACAAATGCAATACTAGTTTGATAGCTACCTTAGCATTCCCAAAAAATATTTCATATCAAATGTTTGACTCAACTTTTTTTGGCAATGTGATTTTATATGAATACTTTTGAACAATCAACATACCATCAACATGAATTCTCAAGAATACTAAGCTACCATATACAAATTTTTTATTATAGAGAATGAGGTTCCCTATTTCTTGTAGAATATAGTTGGAACTTCATAAAAGCATCAAATGTTTGGTACCATTGTCTAAGGTATTGCTTAAGTCCTTACATACTCTTTTTGATTTTACAAAGAAACTCTTCTCGAGTTTACATATTTAACCCTCTTTTCCAAGAAATCCACGGACCTCTAGTTCTTCCTTAAAGACCTTATTTGTAAGATCTCTATGTGAAAAAGAAATCTTTACGTCCATTTTGGCCAATTCTAAGTCCTCTTTTGGAACTAATCCAAGAAACATGTGCAATGTAGTAATCTTGACCAATAGAGAGAAGATCTATTCAGAATCAATTTTTTATTCATTATTTGAATCCCTTTGAAGCTAGCCATGACTTATATATTTCAGAATCACTATCTGGTGTGAATTTCAATCTCTTAATCGAGTAAGAAGCAAAACTTTCATCCCCTTTGATAAAGGAACAACTTATGAACAAAAACTAAATCACTTACTATGACATGCTTCCATTTGGCATGATTAATTGATTACATAGTCTCTTTGTAGGAGGGGTAAGCAAAATTTTTTAACATAAATTCAAATTTGGTACACATTTTATTAGGCTGTGTGAGACATATGAGGAATATCTTAATGATTGTTGATCAAGAACACTAGGAACTTGTTCTTGTGTAAACTTTTCATCAACTCCTTTTTGTATAACGTTCTTTTCCATGATAATAGAAGGAAAAATACCACTCCTCTCACATCAACCTTCTCTATGAGCTGTTCATGCATCTTACTTTTATTGAATATGAAACCAATACTTTTAATCATGAACCATGTTTTAGGATCCCATAAGTGGTAGATTAATTAGTCATCAACGTATCCAAGAAAATACATTTTCTAGACTTGAAATTCAATTTTTTTCTCAGATCATTTTGAACATGATCTCATGCTTCATAACTAGATACTCCTTGGTGATTATAACGTGGTAGTATTTTTGTCCATAACTCTTGTGAAGCTTTCAAACTTTGGAAGCTCTAGTGACATGATCCCTTTAAGTATTCTTAGCACTAGTTCTGGACCAAAATCCTTGCATAAATTTTTAATGATGAATCATAGGGACTAATTGATTTTGACTACTCATACCCATCCTTTGGAATACTCGATTTGTATTGACATATAAGTCTGTAAGCTTTTCTTTGAAATCCTCCAGATTGACAGAAATGGTTGAAACCATGAGAGGTATACTTGCTACTATTATCAGTACACAATTCCTTGAGAAGGAAGTTTTTCTTCATCTCTATTGAATCAATCAATCTTTGGATCATAGGGAAAACTTCATCTTTTGGCTTTATAGGATAAACCCAGAACTTTCTATTGACATCATCTATGAAAGTGAAAAAATATATATAAATTAGAGCTCCATCTAATGAATTAGTCGGCATAAGACTGCATACACATGTACGAGGAAAAAGTACAATAACTATGTTGAATAGTTACTTTAAGTTTGATGCATATTTCTAGTTCATTTTCCATATTTTAATGTCACAGAATTAAAGGTATGAAAAAAAGAATACATCTAAGCCAAAATGAGAGAGAAATTCGTTCAACTATGAGAAATATGGTCTAAATGACCACCTCATGTAAAGATCCTAGGATACTCCATAATAGCTAATACGTTTCCTATACAAACATAGACTAAAGAGATTTTTTTCCTTTAATAATAGCCATACTTTTAACATACGAAAAGGTTCATCATAGAAATTAACCTTATAATCTACGTCATCAAGCTAATGAACTTTCATTAAACTATGTGAAAATTGAGATATATTTGACAAATAACCTACTTCCTCATTAGTGAAGATAGAGGAAGTAAATGCTTTTTTTAATGATGTTTATGCATTGATACTTTATAATATTGCATCTACTAAGGCTCTTATGAGTGACCATCTTTTCCATGCATGTCTACTAGACTTTGGTGTTTCATTTCATGTGACACATGATAGTGAGTCCATTCCACACTTATGAATGCAAAGTCCCTTCAAAATAGTCAAGCTTGGACACTCTCACTAGTATAATGTGGCTAGGACTAGCGACGCTTATTGACATTTAAGAAATGACCAAGTACCAATATTTTGGGAATTTCTTTATGTAGAATTCCCTAATGAAATGGAAAAATTGATCTCAAAAATTAGTGAAGAGATGAATGATCCTTTTTGTCAAACTCAGAGAGAGCATCAATGAGTAGTAGTGGAATCTATAACTTCACCATTTTATAGCCATGTACAAAAACTTGAAAAAAATTAAAAAAATATAGTTTATATCTAAAACACATGATAGAAATTCAAACCCATAGTAGTAATGTTAAAAAGTAAATCAATACAAACATTTTATAAACTATAAGTGTATAGTAACTATGTATACCAAAGTGATAGCGAACTAGGCTATCAAGCAATGTAATACACATCTCCTATGCCAAGACTACTTGTATTATTGAAGGGATTCCAATACATGGGTACATCTCGACTAAAAGAAACCCACAATCCCCTTATGAACATAAAAGTTTTAAAGGAAAAATTCGCACATTGACATGTTCAAATCATATGCATGTGCATATGTGATAAAAAAAAATAATACACAATATGTATCTATAACCAAATAGAGCTAAAGAAAAAGAAATGAAATCCCACAAAAATGGCAAAAATGTAGTGAAAAACCATGTTGAAAATAGTGGTATTTTGTTGAATATGAGTGCCCCTACAAAATAAAAGAACATACTATATACATTGTTGATTATCTCATTGCAATTGATCTCTATCGAAGAAATCTAGTAAGCTAAAAGAGTGGCTAGAAAAATCCATAAAATGGTAAAGTTCCACAAGGATACAAGCCAAATGCCAAATTATATACTACTTCCAAATGATCCTCTAGAAAATTCTTCAAATTTAGATGTGCAAAAATATCAAGCGCTTTTTTCCAAGTTATATAAGAAATTGTATCAAAATGTGCTTGTTGTGCTAAGATGGAGAGCAAAAGGAAGTGGTACATGGAAATATGCATCTATAAACAAAAGTAAATTCTTTCTTAATTGCCAAAGAAGCATAGCTTAGTGGTGGGAAATTAGTAGTTACAGAAACCTTGATGAAGACAATATTAGCATGGATGACCTCTTGAGAAGTCCTTCCTTTGTTATCAGTTATTAATGAGGTCTTTCCTCACATGCATCTGACGATTCCAATGGTGAATTTGATGAAAAAGATGACAAAGAAGCTAGAAATCTATGCCTTGGTCACCACCTTTGTTGTTTGCCTTAGAGTCACAAGTAGTAGAGTACACTACTAGAATTAGATTATTTTGGCTCTACATGTTTGCATGTAAAACCACTTTGATGCTAGTGGATGGGAGCTTCTGTACTCCCTGCTTGATGGATTATTTTTTTGCAAAATGACTTGGACGAATTCCATAGTTGTGCACATATGCTTGGAGGGAAAGATACATAACAATGAGTAGAACACACATATACAAAGGTTTCAAAAATAATGATCAAAGCTAAAATATATGGATCATTGGGACACATATGTTTAATTTAGTATTATAATCATATTAGTTTAATTGTCCCATAGATAGCATGATATTCCTAATGCTAGGTACATCATATGATTGGGCATAATCCCTTTCCCATTTTCAAGAGATGGGTGCATAGTACCAAATTTATAAGTTTTGCAAAAATGATTATCATCGAGATAGAATTTCTCATATATTTTTTCATGTAGAAAAACAATCCACATATGGAGTCACATAGGAAGAGATGCTCCATGTTTTTGTCAATTCATCATTGACTAAACGAATTAATCAAATCAGGTTTTGTGATTTTCACGCCTTGTACATCAACACAAGTGTATCAATAGAGCTTATAATGGCATAAGGTCAGGTCCCAAAATTGATCTATGAAGATATTAGAGAAGACGTTGAATCTTTCCTTTCCCTTATATGAATTAGATGCATCAATGTGTACCTAAGCCAAGATGTCTTAGGGACTTGTGATAATCGAGACTATACCTCATTTCCTAACAAGTGCATATAGTGGTGGATTAATACACGCTTTAATTTATCAATCTGTGAACATAGACATATCAAGTGTATGAGGACATGTGCATACATAATGGAAAATGAAGTGAATGTACAAACCATGCATGTAAATTAGTTAGAAAGCCATTTCAAGTCACTTGTTTCACTGAAAGTGTACATCGTGATACTTGCTACAACAGTAAGCACAAATTAAACCTTTTCTCTCAACTTGGGTACCGGAATATAGTCAATAGCAAGTTCTTTTGAAGCTCTCGATGAGATGCATCCAAAAATTTATTTTGAGCCTAAGTTGACAAATGTGTTGTGAGTTATGAACAAAATACTAAGTGGAAAGAATCACCCACTCTTGCTCCACCACTCACCAAGCTTCACACACACAAATGTGTTGCGAGTTATGAACAAAATACTAAGTGGAAAGAATCACCCACTCTTGCTCCACCACTCACCAAGCTTCACACACACATTACTATGGCAAAATCAGATGCGGAAAGGGGTAGACAACACCTCTAGACACACATTTCAAGCATCACACACATGCAAGCTCATGAGGGAGGAGATATACAGGTGGGGAGAAGCAAATTTGAAATTTTTAGCTTGATTGCTCACAATGGCAAAAAGGTCTTACAAAGAGTCACAAAGTGACTTATGTACATGTGCCCTAAAAATGGTCCTTTCACACAAGAGACCGACACTTTTATTGTAAATCACTAAATCCCTACTATTGTACAAGGCTAATGTTACAATGTTCAAGAATCATGCTTCTAGAGGACTCCTCTAGAGCATTTACATGGCTCTTTGATGTTTTACAAAGGATTTTGAAAGAAAATAGGATTAAGAAAATGAAAAATTTGGGCCCACTTTTCTTCATTTCTTTCGTCTACAACACTCTCCCCCTCCAAGTCTTTGTCATCCCTTGATAGGATTCTACGGGTTCTTCTGGCACGCAACAAATAGTTGAACCTGGGATACATATGGAAAATGAGGCTTGCTCTCTTCCTGCACCTCTTGCCAACATCAAGTGGTATGCTATCCTTCTATCTGGCCTGCTGATTTTTCTTTATCTTGTATATTTCTTTTCACCTCATGCACCTAGTGACTAGTGTGACATTTATTTAGTCACTCTTTGTTGTGCCTCAACATGTTTCATGTTGTAGCCTAATGTGTGCCCCTACGAGGCTTTGGGTAGAGGGTGAATTTCTTTATTGCATTATTTTGTGTTTTAAATTTCTTCATCGTCATTTCCTACTAGATTCTCTCTCCACATATCCCTCCTCCTAAACTCTATCGTCCACGACATGCTTTTGTAGGCAACATGAGTAGGTTTGGAATACTTTTCTTTTGATTTGATTGAGCATGTAGGCTTCATGAACCATTAGATCTTTCCATTGAGCCGACTTTATTCCGTTATTTGGTGCTTGTCAATGATCAGCGAAAAAGTTTAGCTTATATCCTACTAGTCTAGCATTTAAATTTTTAGGCATCTTCAAAAAGATTTCTAAATCCAATTCAAAACATCTAGTGAAGAAGACTTCTTTGAATGTTTGCATGTACGTACTTGGAAAAAACATTATTCGAGAATAGATTGGCATTAGTGTGAGGTGGCTTGGCATCACTGAGAGGTCAGAGAGTAAAGCATTTTTACCTTGATTAATGCCAATAAAATTCAAAAATGTGTACTCTCCGTGTTTGAAAACTTTTAGTATGGTGAGAAGCATGCTAAGCGCTTTATTTTTCATTTTTATTGCTATGTTTGGATTAGAGGCATATCTCGATAGCCGAAATTCGATAGTTCGAACCATATGTTCTTTAGTCGGTAGATAATTGTGTGGTGGGCTCTTTAACAATGAAAAATTGAGCCATTGATTATTTAACTTGCCATTATGCTATTCTTCCCAAAATTGCATCCATGGCCTTCAGCGTGCTACATGGCAAAAAGAAGGATTCACCTGTAATAAGTTGTTGATATATTTAGGCATTGATGTTGTGAACACACGAGGATCGCCAAGGCACTTCTTTCCCTCTTTAGGAGGTTTTTTCCCCCTGACTTGTACATATGCCTATAACCTTAATGGGTCATGTAACTTTGTACATTCTAGTGGTAATACATTCAATATTGCTTGTTGTGCTTCAAGCTTCTTCTTCTTTCTTGTGTTGTTTGCGTGCTTCTATGGTCCTCAAACTCCAACAATTGGTATCAGAGAAGGTTGTCGCTTCATCTAGGGCATCGTCGAAACCCCTCCGATCACAATTTCAGAATCACATGAAATTTGGTGAGCATACTCAAGGTAATTAGGAGATCAAAACAACTTTCCTGTGTGGTGCCGAAATCACAATCTGAGCTCGTTTTGTCCTTGGAATGCACTTTTGCAGTGCTTGTGGAGGAGATTTTGTCTTTTTGTGCCAAAGATATATAAAGCTTTCGGTTAGCCATTATAAGCATCTCAAAGTTTGCTACAGGTTTAGTAGAACTTGATAGAGTAGTTCTTTTCAACTTTTTGAGATATAGTCACTTTTCTGCATCAATGTATTTTAGTCAATGGACATGGCTGAAAGTAGTGATCTATTCCATATGTTGGTTGTTGAGGATAAGTTGTACGATACCAATTACCCATTATGGGATTATATGATGCTTCATGTATTGGTTGCAAAAGGACTTTGGAATATTGTACAAGGTGTTGAAAAATGTCCTATTATGCCTGCAAACACAGTTGCTTAAGGTGATGCAAACGGTATTGAAGATGGTGATATTATTCAAATTCCTATTCGTGCTGAGGTTCCTGCTACACCTACTATAGAGCAAATTCATTGGGATGGTAGAGATGCTCAGACACATGCATTGATAGCCTTGTCTATCAAACATGCCATTGTTCCTCACATTCACTCGTGTAGAATAGCTAAGGATGGTTGGGATACACTTACCACTTTATACGAGTCAAGGAATGAGGCTCATGTTGCTTACCTTCGAAAACAATTGGAGAGTGAGCACATGAATAAAGGAGATTCCATGGAAATTTTCTTGACAAAGATCAAAAGTTTGAAGGAACAATTGATTTCTGGTGATCAAGTCTTACTTTACAGTTCACTTGTGCAAACTATTCTAAATGGTCTTCCCAATTCATATAAGAGTTTTGCTTCTACTCTTCGTTTGATGATGAAAGGCAATCCAAATACCTTTAACATTTGAGGATTTAGTCTCTATTATATTGTAGGAAGACCAACCTAGGGAGAATATGCACATTATGCATGTTGCAGATCAAGATTTCGTGGCTAGTCAGAAGGGCAAAGGTAAATGGAGCTCTTCTACTAGTAAGGAGAAATTTGCTAATTCTGCACAATCAAAGAAGGATGAGAGAGACAAGAAGAAAACAGAAAAGAACAAATTGTTTTGCAAATAATGTAAAGGAAATGATCATGTCATAAATAGTTGTCCCAAACTAGCTGCTAAAGAGGCAAGGAAGAAAGAGGCTGGAATGGTTGTTGCAGATGCCTCTACTCCCAAAATAGAGTTTGCTAATCTTAAGCAGAATGAAGAATGGACATTTACCACTGTTTGCAGTTATGACCCATCTTCTCATCAACAATGTATGACTGTAGTAGATTTAGATGTTTGATACTTTGATAGTGGGGCAACCAAACATGTTACCTTGCAATGTAGTTTCTTCACTTCACTTGAGCCTGCTCCTATATGGAATACTATCACATGTGTAAAAAACTCCTCTTATCCTATCATGGGAGTTGGTAAGATCATTCTGACTACATTTGATGGTAGTTCTTTTACATTGACAGATGCTTTATTTGTGCCAAGGATCAAGAAGAATGTGTTATCAGTTTCAGCTTTAGCCAAGATTGGCTTGGTCATGAAATTTATTGATGACAGATGTATGATTCATGATATGTCAAATGGTCATGTCATTATTTCTTTTGGCATTTTATGTCGTAGGTTGTATAAGCTCATAGACTATGAAAAATTTGTGAATGATTTAGCATATGCAGTACATGATTCTTAGGCTATGTCAGATGCAAAGTTTTGGCATGCATGCTTTGGTCATTTGAATTTTGCTAGTTTGCTACACCTATAGAAGTCTAAAATGATGTCCTCTTTGTCCAAACTTGAGGCACTTGGTAAACATGTTTACGAAGGCTGTATTTTGGGCAAAATGCAGTGTTCATCATTCCCAAAAGTTGGTTCAGTTCGAGCTACTAAGAAATTGCAGCTGGTTCATAGTGATGTGTGTGGTCCTATGCAGACACCCTCCTTTGGGAACTATCGTTACTTCGTTACTTTCATTGATGATTTTTCTAGGCATGCAAGGGTATATACACTAGAAGCAAAGTCCGAAGTGTTTATGTGATTCAAACAGTTTTTGGTTTGGCTGAAAATCTGTCAGCATGCAAAATGGGCATCCTCTGTTCTAATTGAGGGAGGGAATATATGTCTTCTGAATTCAATGCATTTTTGATTGAACATGGGATAAAAAATCACTTTATAGTGCTGTATACACCTCAACAGAATGGAGTTGCTGAATAGAAGAACATGTCTCTCAAGGGGATGGTGATGTGTATTGAATCGGCTCTTAAGCCCACGGAAAAAATGATTTTACAAGACTTTATTCGGTTTAAACCCCTCGCAATTGGTCCACTTGGATTACCTAGAGCCCACAATTATCTTGCAATGGATTCTTCCTATGTCTATGCACTAGCTCATATGTTCCCGGCAAACGCACCAAATGAATCGGCTCTTTAGCCCAAGGGAAAAAGTGGTTTTGGAAGCCTTTATTTGTAGATAAAACTCCACCTTGAAACCAGGGGTGCTTACTTTATTTCAATTTCCAAAAAAACAACGTTCCATTCTAAGCTTCCGCGGACACTTACGCTAGGCCTTCGTCTCCAATTGGATTATCACTGAGGTTTAGAAGCTCCAGAAGAGGCATTGCATGAAATATGGACACAAATTCCTTGATATCATGTGATCTTAGATAATTGGACCTAAAATTTGATGACAACCCACGCACTAGACAGTGTTTTGTCAATGTTTAGAAAGATAAAAGTTAGTTGAAAACCATTATCAATTATGAAAACATTGTATACCTAATGTCCAATGCTTTTAAGGACATGGAAATGCTTACTTGTGGAAGAAATTGAGATTGTAATTCAGATAAGCCAATCAACTCATTCTCCCTCAGATGGAAAAGAGAAAGATACAGCATGCCAGTAGAAATCGTTGAAAATAACTTTGATGTTGAGTATCAACAAGCACCAAAGACTCTCACGCTCTGACGAAGAGAACACGCAGCACCACGCTTTAATGAACCCCCAGTCTCATCACCATCATCCTCTGGATTGTAAAGATCTCTCGAGTTGCATTCTAGCAGCACCCTCCGTGGATACCACTGTACATAACCACAGTTCCTCCTCAGCTCCAGCATCCAATGTTTTACTCACCCATCAAGCAAGTAACACAGCAAGAGAACTACATCTTTGGCTTCTTCATCCATCGATGAGCATAACGGTATGCACGTTCAATAACTCTCTCTGTTTCCCTTCCTTCGACACAAAGTCAAAGATTAGAGAAATGCAAACGCCCTAAAACTTCCATGAACGTTCCTATACTGACTCCTAATTCCATAGCTCAAAAGTCAAATCTAACCTTGCTAACATTGAAGGAGCTCACTTTATTCGGGGTTGCGACAACCAATGGTGCATTGGGAGATACTAAGAGAAGCTGTCATGCATGAATTTGCTGTCCACTATGGACCCATCCTTTGGAATGATTCGGTAGCAATAACAGCTCTTCAAGCCACGTGTTACCTGGTAACACTCGTGACTGCTATCCTTCACTCTGCGAAAGTTCCAGACCACTGAAAAATTACCAACTGTTGCAACCAAATTGCGCTCTTGCCTGCCACTTTCAGTAACCCAAGAAAATTGTCCATGTTGAAACTTGTAATTCTTCCCTGCAAGATGCACATCAAGAGGGCTCAATTTCAAAAGCCTAGGAGCTGCAATATTGTACCCATCCTGCCAGTAAATCCAGTCTTTGTCTTGCCATCTTTGTCCTTGAACACAGTACTAATGAGAATCAAGTATGAATCTGTGGTGGCAAGGACCCATTTTCCATCATAGGTCACATCAACATGAGTTATTGGAGATCCTAAGCCTGGAAAGGCTGTCTTGGCCATTCCCATCGATGTGGTTCCATATAGTCGAACCTTTCCATCCTTTGAACCTACAACGACTGCTCCATCTCCTTATTGTGCATATGTCCCTTTCTGTGGAGCAGCCAGAACGAAGAGAAAAAACTCTACAACTATCCACCCTCCCCTTGTCATAAGGCAAAAGCACGCTTAAATGCCATGACTTATGCTTGTATGCACTATGCACCTACAAAAAGCTCGGAAGAAAGACTACCTAGGACCTGCAGAGCATTAACTAAAAAGTGGATTCTAGACCTAGAACACGTTTGTGCATTCATGGACCAGATACCTTTACATTCAATAAAGGATTACTCACAGCACACACAGTCATGAAGCCATTTCAAAACAAGATCTTTGTGCATCAGACAAGGTTTGCTGTCGCGAGCAAGAATGGTCAAGGACTGAGGCTTGGCAGAGCATGCATACACATAAAAACATAAATCACAACCATAGTCCATATACATCAACCACTTCACAGTACCCGTCATGCAGAGATGTACTCAGCTATTATCCCCCATAACAGGAACAATACACTACTTCCTCATTAGAATACACACGCACAAATGCAAAATACGTCATACAGTTTGCAATTACAGCTGTGGTTAACTTGTCATTGTCCCAAATTAAGAGAAATTGATAGCTACAACTGGTTGAGCATCCATGTAAGAATACGTCAGCCTGTCTTCAGCTTTAATCGCCTTCACTATCCTATATATCAAATTGTGGATGTACCTTGTTTAGTGTTCCTACGCAGAATCGCCAGAGGTGACGCTCAGTCGCTTGTTCCGACGACTACAGGATGCCAAATTCAGTTTGCTTCGAAAGCTCCCACCCCGATCTGAATTCAACAAGCTCAAGGTGTGAACACCGTCCCTCGCTCCAAGCTGATTATCGATGGAATCTCTCCACACTAGCACAGATAGAAACGGGTGAAATCCGCTAGCACGGGACAATAGGCCCTCCTTTTTGCTTCTTCCATAGGAACCAGAGCATGATAGACTTCGGACATCGCTCCCCCATCGTTCCAAGAAGATATGCAGTATATCCCCAGTCTCTCCCCCCCGATGCATCCTATGCGCAGTTCAGCCCCCAGTAAGCGAGCCCGGAAGAAATGCCAAAATCCAGTATTGTTGGGTCCCCCCTTTTCCGGTTCTTTCCGTCAGAACAACGGGGAGGCAGAGGACAAAAGCCCCCCCCTTTTCTGTTTTTTTCTTGTCTGACCAGACTGTAGGCAGTGAGGCTAAGGGTGGCTTCAGAAAAAATGAGTGCCTCCCCTCAGTGTGAAGGCATCTACGGTATTGCAGACATGGCACATAATAATTGGCTGATCACTCCAACAACTTTCATCGAGTGGAGCATCCTTTGGCTTGTGAAGATCAAATGCCATTGCAGCCACAGATGATGTCATGACTATTCTTTTGACTTTGGAATTTTTGCATGCGTCTAGAACATTCAATGTTCCTTTGATGGCATGACTGAGAACCTCCACCTCCGGATTAGTCGAAGCGTAGCTTCGAAGTGGACATGCCATGTGAAATACACCTGAACATCCATCTATAGCTGCAGACAGGGAATCTGGATCCAGAAGATCACCCTTCAAAAGAGTAAGCCCTTCCTTTGCACCTTCAAGCCTTTCCAGATGCCCACATTTCTCGTTGTTATCTGGAGATCTCACTACACCACGAACATGGTAGCCCCTTTCAAGCAAGAGTTTCACCATCCAGGAAGCAATAAAGCCACTTGCCCAGCGACACAAACTAACTCTTTCATATTTGCTTAGTGGTCTGTCCCAAAAGTTTCAAATGTACCTTCTCACTGGTTGGAATGAGCACACAAAGAATCCTACCAATTTCGTGAGCTTGAGGGAAAAAACAAGGAAGAGCATAACAGGGGGTTCTTCGCCAGTCCAATCAGTAGGTTGTCGTATCCATTAAAACAACCGTAGGCTCTCGTACCCATATCCATGACTCTAGTTGTTTGATAAGCTTTCAATGGAAGAGGATTGCACACTCGTTTAATAATTTTCCATCTTCAATTCCTCTGCTCCAGCTGCCACACAAAATCAACTGTCCTCTTCAATATCCACCTACAAAAGAAAGGTCCTCCACCCCTTGTCCTAGTTATCACCACCAGCTCCTCTTATGTTACCAAAGAGTTCCCAGGTCTCATGTTCTGCTTCAAAGTATCCAATTTTAATGCGACATCGCATGCCGAAAGCTCCTGCAAACTGAAAGCAAAAATATTTTCCTGCCAAATAGAACCACATTAGTGCAACAAAACCAACCATTTTCGGAGCTAACATACTTCCCTCTTCTTATTTGCGAAGTCGTCCTCGACGAGCCACTTTTGCTGCAATCTAATCAAAACGTCCATGAAAACATCAGTGCACAACTAGTTGCATACCTTCCCATCGAGCCGATACCCCAACTGAACCTGCACTCATTGAAGCTATTAGTGCTCAAAAATCACTCATAAATACATTCAAATCAGTCACTTCCAAAATGATCCAAGAACATGCACATATACGCAATTCCATTTCAGCCATGCATCAATTTGCTCATACATTCCATTATGAAAAATGGTCTCAACCAAAACAACACATACATACCTTTCCATATCTTACACATGAAACTAGCATTGCGAAAAACAGAAAGAAAATACCAAAATAAACAACAACAACTAAAATAAATCAAATCGGAGATGCAAAGATACCCAAAATGCATAACCCTTTTTATTGACCTACTATTCGCTATGTACAACCATTCCATGACTAGACACTTACGAAGAATCGCCATCGTCGTCCTACAAAAATCATCGAAACTCGAGTGCAAGTCAAGACATACATAAGAACCCTAGAGTGTCCCAAACACTAGAAAAACCCTCAGATAGAGCACACAAGTTATAAAGCACTACCGTTGCATCACCTCGCTAAAGCCTCATCCCTAAATACATATAGAGTCTCCGTGCCTTCAAGAATGTTGATTCAAAGTGAGCTGATCTGTCGCAAGCCAACACATACTAATCACACAAGCAAATAACGTTCCCTTCCAGGCGATCATCGCCCTCTCCTCTCTTTCTCTCCCCCTCAGGAGTGGGGAATAACTTCATATGAAAATTTTATTTTAATCACACGTTGGCCTACATTGTCACTGGATGCGATTCGTGGACCTGACCACCCGATCAGGTTGATTCCACCCATCTACCAACGCAATGCAGCGCACAACACACAAACACAAAATGATTACATAACAGATATCAGCTAGCCCATAACGAAGCTGGATGCGGCTCATGGTCATGACTACCCAGCCACGATGGCTCCACCCACCTACCAACCCGTTATGGCGCGTAGCTAAGACACAGACATATACATCCCAAGCCTATGGCGAAACTAGCTGCGGCTCGTGGTCCTAACCACCCGGCGAGGATAAATCCACCCACCTACTAGTCCACCATAGCGCATTGGTACGATCACACAACACATTTTCTTTTTCTTTTCTTTCTTTTTTTTTTTCGTTTTTCTTTTCATAGTTAATTAGTTCACCCAGGTCCTGAGAATTAGGGAGAGGAAGAAAGGGACTTTTCCCACTGTTCCCACACATACATGCAAAATAGATACACTCTAGCCTTTGACAGATCAACCACCTCTTCACTTCATTCTCTCAACTACAGACACTACATATGTATTCATCGATTCAACTTTTCACTTGGTAACTACAGCCAGCTATGCCTTAGTCCCTCGTATACCTATCCCTAGGTGTCCTAGAATGTGAGTCCCCGGAATGTCTCATGCAGTCTCACATCATACTCGCATCCCGACAACTTCTCTAAGGCGAGTCAGGCTCAACTTCGGGAGCTCCGTCATCACTTCCTAGCGTTAGCACGTCTGCCCAAGCCCATGTGATATCATTTTCCTCGTTAGGCATTTCCCTCGCGGGATCAAAATAGTAGTATCGATCTCCCGCCCATCCTACATGTCGAGCTAGGTATTCCTCAAAACACTCAATGTAAAATGCAACACCCAAATCCTGGTTTATAAAGCATACCAGCCAATGCGCTTCCTCAACATCGTATTCCGTCTCAAAGTCGTCGACATCTATGTCCATGCGAGCGAACGTTTGGTCCGAGAAATATATCCTTAGCTCGTACAAGTAGAGCTGCGTAATTTGGTCTGCCATTTTGTTACTTAGGCTCTAACAGTCTCTGCATAACACAAAAAAAAAAAAAAAATTAGAAGTCCAAATGCTTGAGCTAGCAAGGAATGATATTTATGACACAAAAATCATAGCTTATATATGCACATATATATATAATACTATACATGTATGTACAAGTAGTCTACTTCGTCATTTCGTTTGGATCTCGTCTGGCTCTTCCAACCTAACATCACTTGAAATATGGTTTAACTCGTAGCGCGTTAACCTTCACGGGAGCATATTCTTCTCCTAAATCTTGAATTTGCATGGAACCATTGGAATTTAGTTCCACCACCTTAAACGGTCCCGCCCATCTTGTCTGCAACTTTCCTGGGAATTTATAATATTTACTATCATAGACTAGTACCAAATCCCCTTCCTGAATCACATAGGTTTTGAGATTTTTGTCATGCCTTTCCTTACGTCTCTTCTGAATAGCTTCCAAGCTTTGTTGTGCGATGAGTCTCTTTTCTTCCAGCTTGACCAGTTGTATGTACCTTTCCTTCAATGACTCTTCCTCGCCCAATCTGGCTTCGATGGCCACTCTTAATGTCGGCACTTCTTTTTCGATAGGGAAGATGGCTTCCTCGCCGTATACTAGAGAGAACGGAGTGCTCTTAGTTGTCACTCGGTAGGATGTTCGATATGCCCACAAGGCTTCCAAAAGTCTCTCATCCCAGTCTCTCCTATGCACAGCTACTGTTTTTGTCAGAATCTGTTCAAGGATTTTGTTGGTGACCTCCACTTGTCCATTTGCCCTTGGATAATATGGAGTGCTCTTTCTATGTTTGATTTTATAGAGTTCCATTAATTCTTCAATCAGCTCGTTGACAAAATGTGTCCCTCTATCACTCACTATTTCCAACGGGCATCCAAATCGATTGATAATTTGCTCATACAGAAATTTCGCTACATCAACAGCTCGGTCAGTCTTCAGAGCTTTGGCTTCCACCCACTTGGTAACATAATCAGTACAGACCAAGATATATCTATTGGATCTTCGTCGTGAGGGAGGATCAATAGGCCCCACAAAATCAATTCCCCATTTCTCAAACGGCTTAAGAGCCAACACCGGCGTAAGAGGAGAAGCATGTGATAATGTGGGTTTGCCCATTCGTTGGTATTTGTCACATTTCTTACAATATGTATACGAGTCCTTGAACAATGTTGGCCACCAATACCCTGCTAATAAAATCTTTCTTGCCGTCAATTCACCAGCAAAATGTCCACCGCAAGGTTCGTCATGCAAAGCTCTCAACACTAGATTTGCCTCTTCTTCCTCGAGACACCTCCGGTAAATGCTCTCATGAACAAAATATCGATAGAGTTGCCCCCCAATGATGCTATGGTGCTTCGCCAATGCTAACAGTTTTTGTTTCTCTCTCTTGCTTGCTCCTGGCGGATATTTAGTAGTGCACAAGAAATTCACCAAATCAGCATACCAAGGTATTTTCGCATCAACCTGGAATAGATGTCCATTAGGAGCATCGTCGGGCACACCAGAGATTGGCTCCTCATTAACAATTCGAGATAAATGGTCGGCCAATATATGTGCTTTGCCTGGTCTGGTGACCACTGTGAATTGGAATTCTTGGAGAAGTAGCATCCACCTCATCAGTCGTCCTGATAACTTTGGTTTATTAATGATATACTTAAGGGCTTCGTGATCCACATAAAAAGTGAAATGCTTTCCCATCAAGTAGTGCCGATACTTGTTCACCGCAAAGATCATCGATAGACATTCCTTCTCCGTAGTCGTGTAGTTTCTCTCAGTGCTATTCAAATTGCGACTTGCATAGTAAATAGGATGGTCCAACTTCTTTTCATCGGCTTGGCATAGTACTGCTCCAACCGCAGTATGAGAAGCGTCGGTATGTACATGAAATTCCTTCGTCCAGTCAGGTGCTACCAAAATCGGTGCATTTATTAACCTCTCTTTGATCGAGTCGAATGCAACTTGACACTCTCCAGTCCACTGGTATTGTTGGTCTTTCCTCAAGAGAGTCGTCAGTGGTGCCGCTATGGATGCAAAATTTAATATAAAACGTCGATAATAATTTGCATGGCCCAAAAATCCTCTGAGTTGTCGCAAGTTTTGCGGTGGTGGAAGTTGTCCAATTTTCTCCACTTTGTCCTCGTCAACCGCAATCCCTTTTTCGGAAATGACATGACCCAAAAGCAATCCTCTTCGTACTCCAAATGTACACTTTTCAGGATTCAATGCGATGCCTTTTTCGATGCTTCTTCTTAAAATCGCTTCGATCCTCTCCATCATGTTTTCATCGTCGCCTCTGATTGCAAAGTCATCAAGAAATATCTCCATCCAATCTTGCAAGTAGTCTTGATATGCAGCTATCATTGCTCTCTGGAATGTGGCCGGTGCATTACATAATCCAAATGGCATCACTCGATATGCATACGTACCCCATTCTGTCGTGAAAGTAGTTTTGGATTGATCCTCTTCATGGATTTGGATCTGGTTGTATCCACTGAAACCATCCAAAAATGAGTACAACTTATGGCCAGCCACTCTGTCCAAGATTTGATCAGTGAATGGCAAGGGAAAGTGGTCCTTCTTCGTGCGCTCGTTCAACTTTCGATAATCTATGCAAATACGAATTTTCTTATTTTTTTTCGGCACAACTACAATTGGTGATACCCATTCGCTGGATGCGATGGGATATATGAATCCTGCCTCCAATAATTTGGTCAATTCCAGCTTGATCAATTCCGAATAGACTGGATTCGTTCGCCTGAGTCGTTGACATATCGGTCGTGTGCCTTCTTCCAAGTCTATATAATGTTGGCAGATTTGGGGATCAATTCCTCTCAGATCGCTGTATGACCATGCAAAGGCCTCGCTAAAATTTTTGAGTGTCGTTTTAATACAGTCTCGTACTCCATCTGGTAGCTCCGACCCTACACTCAAGAACTTTTCTGGAAAGACTTCCCATTTTTCCAACTGAGCTTCTCGCGAATAATCTTTATTTCTCGATGACACTGTGATTGGAATGTGCTCTCCGATTATGCGTGCATGATTGGCCAGTAAATCATTGTCTTGTTCTTTTTCAATTGAACCTAATTTCTCTAATGCAACTTTTGCAATGGCTTCCGACACTTTAGTCTTACTCTTCGCCTCTTTTTCCGATTCTCGACTTCTCCTTAGAATCTTTGCTTCTAGCATTCTAACTCTTTCTCTCAACTGTTGCACTTCCATCGTCGGAGCTAGCTCTAGTTTCAACTCTTCTTTTGAAGTTCCCTTCTCCAGGGATTGAGTAGCTTTGTTTTTACTTGAATCTATACTCAACATGTAACAATCAAATTTACTTGTATGTGTCAACCATCCCAGCAACTCCTGGTCCGAATCGTCGTTATAGAGCAATGGATTTTGGTACTCTCCCATCTTCGTGTCTTGATTCTTAAAGAGCTGCAAGTTGAACCCGTCTTGAAGCAGATTCTTGTAGGCGTCCGTGTTCAAGGAAAACCTAGCTCGTGCACTCTCGTGCCTTGCTTTCTCCTTTTCTTTCTTTTCCATCTCATCTACTATTATTGTCTTTTTCTTGTTGCTCGAGGGTGGGGATACTTGCAACTGAATCCGATCAGACTTTGGCCCTATTGAAATAAAACCTGTGCGCCAGTCATGCACACATTCGGCTTGCACCAACCATGGCCGTCCAAGTAAGATCGAGAAGGTAGCCTCTGAGGTCCTTGGTCTTACTATCAGATAATCGACTTTAAACTCTAGACCGCCCACAACTGTACTTACATTTTTCAAAAGACCCGCAGGCTTCACTTGTGTTTGATCCGCCATTCTCAAGGACATCGGCGTTTCTTCCATGTGGTTGAGGCCCAAAGCTTTCATCATGAACTCTGTCATAAGGTTGACTGCAGCTCCACTATCTAACTGAGCACCAGGGACTGCATACCCTTTAATCTCGACCGTCACAGCTGGAGCATTTGAATCAATTTGCGTCGTAATACTGTGAATGATCCCTTGGACATCCTTGTCTTGTCTCTTTTTATCTCGAGCTTTCATCGGCTTCTTAATATATTCGTTGTAGAATTGTTTCCTATAAACAGGTGAACATTTTAGCAACGTGCCAATGTCCAGCGTGACTTCCGTGTCAGCGAGCAACTTTACAATATCTACTTCTTCCGAACTTTGTCTCTCCTTTCTAATCTTAGGAGCTTTCAATCTTTCAGGGAATGGTGCTATGCCCGACACAAACTCCTTGGTCACTGGTGGAAGGATCTCAACGTCTTCCCCATCCTCAAACTCTTGCTGCTCAACAAGTCCTCTAACTTGATCCTCTACCTCTTCTTGTTCCGCTATCCTCTCTTGTCTCCCTTCTTCACCTTCGCCTCTTGGGTTCTTCTTCGAGTACTCTTGAGTCCTTGTGACTACTGCCACAGTTGGATCTTTGTGTGGTTTCTTGGCCTCGTAAGCATCCACAAAGTGCATCGACGAGCTAGAGCCTTCTTGAGGGTTCGGTGTCTTGAACACTACTCCGATCGTAGGAACGTGCTCTTGAGCTCTTGATGTGGGATGCATCTGAGTATCAACATAGTTCGAGGATCCTACTGGTCCTTTTTCCTTGCCGGCGGCAGCTCTTCGTTTTGGACAATCCTCATCAAAGTGGCCCTCTCCACTACAGTACCTACATAGTGGGGTATAGTCAATTGGTTTATTTTCGTTTGGACATCTAGATTGAGTGTGGCCAAAGCCATGACATCTCCAGCACTGGATTGGACCATCTCTTCTTTGATCCCGTGTGGCTCCTCTTGGATAGTCTCCTCCCTGACCCTGAGCACCATATCCATAAGTCGGTCTATTTTCCCAACGAGATGTAGGTGGTACACTTTGAGCGGGCAATCCCGTGTAAGGTCTTTCTCTTGTATCTCCTGATTTCAGAGTCCTTTCTTCATAGGCTCTCTTGTTGTAACATCGGTCCTCTATGTGATTTGTTCTCCCACAAAAAGTACAACGCATCCTAGGTGGCGATCTATCTGTGAATACTCTCGAGACTGTGGGGCATTCTGAAGCCAAATGGCCGTAACCATGACACTTTCCACACCATGTATTTGATCGAAACACTTGATTCGGGTTTGTTGTGACCTCTGGTTTTACTGTGTACGTCTCTTGAGTTATCGTGGCAGCTTTTATAGCTTGCGTGACCAATTCCAATATTCGTTCTTCGGTTAGCGCAGGCTTTACCTCGCCTGGCGTGCTAGTGGCAGCTACAAAAGCTGGGGTCGTCAATGCGGGACTTCCTTGGCCAGGATCTTTAATCGGTATATTTCTTGGGCCTCCCATAGGCTCGTATAAGAGTTCCATCTTCCTTTGTTGGCATAATTGTACTTCCTCCCACAGCCTCGCTTGTTCCTTAGCATCCATTAAAGTTGCAGGTCTTGTCAGGCTGATGTGCTGCTGTGCCGTAGGATCTCGCAATCCTGAAATGAATCTACGTTTCAATGTCTCATCATTCGGGGCATTCACGCCCATCTTTCTTACCAAAGTCTCCATTCTCTGAATATAGTTGTCGATGCTCTCATTGACTCCTTGTCGCAAATAATCCATTTGTTGGGCCAATCTATCTTGGAAGCCTTGTCGTCGAAACTTTGCCAAGAAGGCTTCCTTAAGCATCTGATAAGTTCCACGTTCTTGTGGTGTCAGATTCCCATACCAATTGGCTGCCTCATCACGGAGAATAGCCAGAAAAATTCTCAACCTTTGATCCTAGTCAACTACATCATTGGCCTCACAGGTAACCTCAAACAACTGGATAAAACTATCCGGATCTTCGTCCCAAGTACCCGAAAATTTGGTGAAGTCCCCCAAGTGAACTGAAATCCGCTGAGCCATTTCGAACAGAGGTGTGATGTCGATATCACTTCAATCCCAAAAATTTAGCACACGTGGCTTCAGGATCCCTCCTTCAAATTGTCGTACTTGACTCGCGACCCTCCTGCGGGAGTACACGTTTTTGGCTGATTTCTTCGAGCCAATCGAGGTCCACTCACCTGGCGGCTCCCACCTTCTTCTTTCTCTTTCAAGGGCTCTTCTCTGAGCGCATTCCTCTCTTTGAGTTTGTGTTGCTCCTGACGATGAGCTCCCCTCGCTCATGTACTAGATCGTGGGGTCCGCAAGCTCGGCCAACCTGTGGCGCTAGGCGAACCTATGGCACTCCCTTATAGAGACGTACCAAGCTAATTCCCGGCAAACGCACCAAATGAATCGGCTCTTAAGCCCACGGAAAAAATGATTTTACAAGACTTTATTCGGTTTAAACCCCTCGCAATCGGTCCACTTGGATTACCTAGAGCCCACAATTATCTTGCAATGGATTCTTCCTATGTCTATGCAGTAGCTCATATGTTCCCGGCAAACGCACCAAATGAATCGGCTCTTTAGCCCAAGGGAAAAAGTGGTTTTGGAAGCCTTTATTTGTAGATAAAACTCCACCTTGAAACCAGGGGTGCTTACTTTATTTCAATTTCCAAAAAAACAACGTTCCATTCTAAGCTTCCGCGGACACTTATGCTAGGCCTTCGTCTCCAATCGGATTATCACTGAGGTTTAGAAGCTCCAGAAGAGGCATTGCATGAAATAAGGACACAAATTCCTTGATATCATGTGATCTTAGATAATTGGACCTAAAATTTGATGACAACCCACGCACTAGACAGTGTTTTGTCAATGTTTAGAAAGATAAAAGTTAGTTGAAAACCGTTATCAATTATGAAAACATTGTATACCTAATGTCCAATGCTTTTAAGGACATGGAAATGCTTACTTGTGGAAGAAATTGAGATTGTAATTCAGATAAGCCAATCAACTCATTCTCCCTCAGATGGAAAAGAGAAAGATACAGCATGCCAGTAGAAATCGTTGAAAATAACTTTGATGTTGCAAGGAGATCGATATGAGTATCAACAAGCACCAAAGACTCTCATGCTCTGACGAAGAGAACACGCAGCACCACGCTTTAATGAACCCCCAGTCTCATCACCATCATCCTCTGGATTGTAAAGATCTCTCGAGTTGCATTCTAGCAGCACCCTCCGTGGATACCACTGTACATAACCACAGTTCCTCCTCAGCTCCAGCATCCAATGTTTTACTCACCCATCAAGCAAGTAACACAGCAAGAGAACTACATCTTTGGCTTCTTCATCCATTGATGAGCATAACGGTATGCACGTTCAATAACTCTCTCTGTTTCCCTTCCTTCGACACAAAGTCAAAGATTAGAGAAATGCAAACGCCCTAAAACTTCCATGAACGTTCCTATACTGACTCCTAATTCCATAGCTCAAAAGTCAAATCTAACCTTGCTAACATTGAAGGAGCTCACTTTATTCGGGGTTGCGACAACCAATGGTGCATTGGGAGATACTAAGAGAAGCTGTCATGCATGAATTTGCTGTCCACTATGGACCCATCCTTTGGAATGATTCGGTAGCAATAACAGCTCTTCAAGCCACGTGTTACCTGGTAACACTCGTGACTGCTATCCTTCACTCTGCGAAAGTTCCAGACCACTGAAAAATTACCAACTGTTGCAACCAAATTGCGCTCTTGCCTGCCACTTTCAGTAAGCCAAGAAAATTGTCCATGTTGAAACTTGTAATTCTTCCCTGCAAGATGCACGTCAAGAGGGCTCAATTTCAAAAGCCTAGGAGCTGCAATATTGTACCCATCCTGCTAGTAAATCCAGTCTTTGTCTTGCCATCTTTGTCCTTGAACACAGTACTAATGAGAATCAAGTATGAATCTGCGGTGGCAAGGACCCATTTTCCATCATAGGTCACATCAACATGAGTTATTGGAGATCCTAAGCCTGGAAAGGCTGTCTTGGCCATTCCCATCGATGTGGTTCCATATAGTCGAACCTTTCCATCCTTTGAACCTACAACGACTGCTCCATCTCCTTATTGTGCATATGTCCCTTTCTGTGGAGCAGCCAGAACGAAGAGAAAAAACTCTACAACTATCCACCCTCCCCTTGTCATAAGGCAGAAGCACGCTTAAATGCCATGACTTATGCTTGTATGCACTATGCACCTACAAAAAGCTCGGAAGAAAGACTACCTAGGACCTGCAGAGCATTAACTAAAAAGTGGATTCTAGACCTAGAACACGTTTGTGCATTCATGGACCAGATACCTTTACATTCAATAAAGGATTACTCACAGCACACACAGTCATGAAGCCATTTCAAAACAAGATCTTTGTGCATCAGATAAGGTTTGCTGTCGCGAGCAAGAATGGTCAAGGACTGAGGCTTGGCAGAGCATGCATACACATAAAAACATAAATCACAACCATAGTCCATATACATCAACCACTTCACAGTACCCGTCATGCAGAGATGTACTCAGCTATTATCCCCCATAACAGGAACAATACACTACTTCCTCATTAGAATACACACGCACAAATGCAAAATACGTCATACAGTTTGCAATTACAACTGTGGTTAACTTGTCATTGTCCCAAATTAAGAGAAATTGATAGCTACAACTGGTTGAGCATCCATGTAAGAATACGTCAGCCTGTCTTCAGCTTTAATCGCCTTCACTATCCTATATATCAAATTGTGGATGTACCTTGTCTAGTGTTCCTACGCAGAATCGCCAGAGGTGACGCTCAGTTGCTTGTTCCGACGACTACAGGCTGCCAAATTCAGTTTGCTTCGAAAGCTCCCACCCCGATCTGAATTCAACAAGCTCAAGGTGTAAACACCGTCCCTCGCTCCAAGCTGATTATCGATGGAATCTCTCCACACTAGCACAGATAGAAACGGGTGAAATCCGCTAGCACGGGACAACAGGCCCTCCTTTTTGCTTCTTCCATAGGAACCAGAGCATGATAGACTTCGGACATCGCTCCCCCATCGTTCCAAGAAGATATGCAGTATATCCCCAGTCTCTCCCCCCCGATGCATCCTATGCGCAGTTCAGCCCCTAGTAAGCGAGCCCGGAAGAAATGCCAAAATCCAGTATTGTTGGGTCCCCCCTTTTCCGGTTCTTTCCGTCAGAACAACGGGGAGGCAGAGGACAAAAGCCCCCCCCTTTTCCATTTTTTTCTTGTCAGACCAGACTGTAGGCAGTGAGGCTAAGGGTGGCTTCAGAAAAAATGAGTGCCTCCCCTCAGTGTGAAGGCATCTACGGTATTGCAGACATGGCACATAATAATTGGCTGATCACTCCAACAACTTTCATCGAGTGGAGCATCCTTTGGCTTGTGAAGATCAAATGCCATTGCAGCCACAGATGATGTCATGACTATTCTTTTGACTTTGGAATTTTTGCATGCGTCTAGAACATTCAATGTTCCTTTGATGGCATGACTGAGAACCTCCACCTCCGGATTAGTCGAAGCGTAGCTTGGAACTGGACATGCCATGTGAAATACACCTGAACATCCATCTATAGCTGTAGACACGGAATCTGGATCTAGAAGATCACCCTTCAAAAGAGTAAGCCCTTCCTTTGCACCTTCAAGCCTTTCCAGATGCCCACATTTCTCGTTGTTATCTAGAGATCTCACTACACCACGAACACGGTAGCCCCTTTCAAGCAAGAGTTTCACCATCCAGGAAGCAATAAAGCCACTTGCCCAGCGACACAAACTAACTCTTTCATATTTGCTTAGTGGTCTGTCCCAAAAGTTTCAAATGTACCTTCTCACTGGTTGGAATGAGCACACAAAGAATCCTACCAATTTCGTGAGCTTGAGGGAAAAAACAAGGAAGAGCATAACAGGGGGTTCTTCGCCAGTCCAATGAGTAGGTTGTCGTATCCATTAAAACAACCGTAGGCTCTCGTACCCATATCCATGACTCTAGTTGTTTGATAAGCTTTCAATGGAAGAGGATTGCACACTCGTTTAATAATTTTCCATCTTCCATTCCTCTGCTCTAGCTGCCACACAAAATCAACTGTCCTCTTCAATATCCACCTACAAAAGAAAGGTCCTCCACCCCTTGTCCTACTTATCACCACCAGCTCCTCTTATGTTACCAGAGAGTTCCCAGGTCTCATGTTCTGCTTCAAAGTATCCAATTTTAATGCGACATCGCATGCCGAAAGCTCCTGCAAACTGAAAGCAAAAATATTTTCCTGCCAAATAGAACCACATTAGTGCAACAAAACCAACCATTTTCGGAGCTAACATGTATGGTTAAGAGTTAGTCTTTACCATATAGTTTTTGGCTTGAGGCTGTTATGTGTGCAGCATATGTACTTAACAGGTTTCCCACTAAAGCATTGCATTCTATCACTCGATATAAGGCTTGGCATGGTCGCAAGCCATCTGTTGCTTACCTATGTGTTTTTGGTTTTCTGGCAGATGCATTAGTGCCTGAACAAAAACATAAGAAATTGAATGATAAAGCAGTGAAATGTATTTTTGTTGGATACAGTTCTGAAAGAAAAGGCTATTGTCTATATCATCCATATATTAAATGCATTTTGGTTAGCTGGGATGTTGTTTTTGTGGAAGATGCTATTCAACCATTACTTTCATGTACTAAGGAGACATCAGTTAGCTCCAAAGACATGTATGAAACTTTTCTACCTCTTTTTACAGATGGAAAATCTGGTGCTGGTCCTAATGAGGCAACTTCTCAGCTTTTACATGTTTCATGTGATGATGCACATCATTCCATTTTCGATGCAGATTTACATGATGCACTTGTTGATGAGAGAGATGATATTGAGGAGGCAAAAACTATGTCAAAATTAATGGTGCAGACTTTGCATGAATTCCTATGCTATGGATGCCTCTAGTCTCTGTGATGAGAATGAGCCTATTTTGTTTGATGAAGCACAAAATTCTAAAAATTGGATGGCTACTATGCAATTAGAATATGATTCTATTATGAAAAATGGTACCTGTTCTTTATGTGACTTGCCTCTTAGCAAGAAGGCCATTGACACTAAGTGGGTATACAAGCTAAAGCATAAGCCTGATGGAAAGGTTGATATGTATAAGGATAGGCTTGTTGCAGAGGGTTGGGCTCAAGAAAGAGGCATTGATTTTGATGAGACCTTTGCTCCTACATGCAAATGACTACTGTTCATAGCATCTGTGCACTTGCAACTCATCATGTTTGGAATGTACATTAGTTGGACATTAAAACTAGATTTCTGAATGGTGACTTCCATGAAGAAATGCATGTTTTTCAGCCCCGTAGCTTTCTACAAAAAAGGCATGAAAATCAGGTGTGTAGGTTGGAAAAGGCATTATATGGTTTGAAACAAGCACCATGTACTTGGTATGAAAAGATTCATGCCAATCTTATTGCACATGGTTTTGAGAATAGTCAAACTAAGAGCACCTTATATGTTAATCATGCAAATGATGTGCTTCTGATCATTGTTGTGTATGTTGATGACATGCTGCTTGTTGGTCCTCATGAGAAGCATATTGATGATTTTAAGGCTCATCTGCATGCCTTGTTTGAGATGTCAGATTTGGTGCATTTGCATCATTATTTGGGCATACAATTTATGCAAGTTGATGGCGGAATAGCTTTGTGTCAAACAAAATATATTGACACATTATTGCATCATTTTGGCCTTGAAGACTGCAAACTTATTACCACTCCTATGGAGACAGGTTTATGATTGAGTTTCATGATGGTGGAGATGCATTTGATGTTGTTCTCTATCAGTAGGTTGTTGGATGCTTGATTTACTTATGCATTACTCAGCCAGATATTCAGTTTGCTGTTGAGCAGGTTTATGCATTGCCCATGTGTCAAGCATCAACAAGAAGTTAAGGGCATCTTTCGCTACTTGAGTGGTACCCGACTACTTGGATTGTTTTATCACAAGGGGGGATCACGATCACCAGATAAACATGCTTTTTCTGACTTTGAGTCGGCTGGTTGGTATGACAATCGTGTGTCCATCAATGGTTTTTGCCTCATGCTTGGTAGCTCATGCATATCTTGGTTGAGCAAGAAGCAACCTACTATGGCCACTTCTAGTTGTGAGGCTGAGTATAGGGTAGCTTTCACAACGACTGTTGAGTGTGTGTGACTCAGATGCCTTATGGTTGATTTGGGTGTTGGTCAGTCTTCTGCTACCACCATCTTCACTAATAGTCAAAGCGCGTTGGCAGTTGCGAGGAACCCTGTGTTCCATGCTCCCACTAAGCACATTGAGGTGCATTATCATTATGTCAGAGAGAGGTTCTCTGCTGGAGAGATCAGTCGGGCAATGTGCCCACACAGGAGAATGTTGCACAACTTTTCACAAAGGCTCTGCCTAGGGAGAAGTTTGAAGCTTTTCGCAAAGCTTTGGGCTTACTTACTTTTGTGGATTGATTCCACATAGCTTGGCACTTCCTTATACATGAGTGCCAACTCCTTTTTCACTACATCACTCTTAGGGAGGATTTGTTGATATATTTAGGTAGTGATATATGTGAACACACTAGGAGCATGTTGGCAGTAGCCAAAGGCACATATGACGAGGAAGTATGTGAAGGTGGATTACAACGAAGTAGTGGGGAGCCAAGTAGATTATTTTTTTAAAGAAATATGTTTTATAATACTTTTTCAAAACCATCAATAGTGATTCTCATCACTCTTGTATCATATGTAACATAGCTCAACCACTTTTGTAATTAGTAGCTCCATTTTGTGCAAGCCGAGGAGTCGTCAAGCTTGGGGAGCTTAGGTAGAACGAGCATACCAATTTTGGCTATTTTTAGACCTTGTTTAGACCTTCAAATAGCACCTAGAACTATTTTTTAACTATGCCAGTCACTAGATGTGAAACCGGTCAAAACTAGTCTAGAATCTATAAAAAGAGCTAGAGAGCTCATTTTTGAGGTTAGCTTGTATAACTAGAGAAGATTTGAGAGATAGTTTGAGCTTGTAATAGTGATCTTAAGCAATAGAGTTTATTTCCTATCTTCCATTGTGTCTTGCTTGTCTCTTCATTGTGTGTGTGTATGTGTGTGTGCATCTCTATGCTTCTCACCTTCACTCTCACTACATCTCGCATTCACGATCTTCATATCACTCCTATCTCTTTCGTGGATTGACATTAAGGAGGTGGAGCTTCTTAACATGGTGCTTACCATTGTACTAGAGCAACACCAAATTTGGCGCCAGTGCCGGGGATCGAGTCTATGACGAATGTGTGATGGTAAGAGTATAACAAGAACTAGCATTGGAAGGTAAAACTTTCAGTTTTTGTTGTTGTTTTAAGTAGTTTTTTGTGTTTTTCATCTCCTCTACACTCCTTCTTCACCATCGCATCATCTTCTTCCACTCCAAAAAAATCAAGAAATCACCATATCCACCCATCCTCCTCATTTCCCGTCATTTGCACATGCGAGAGAGGGGGGAGAGAGAGAGAGAGAGAGAGAGAGAGAGAGAGAGAGAGAGAGAGAGAGAGAGAGAGAGAGAGAGAGAGAGAGAGAGAGAGAGAGAGAGAGAGAGAGAGAGAGAGAGAGAGAGAGAGAGAGCTTTTATGCTTGTATGTGTGTGTGTTTTTTAGAGTTTTCTTGTAGGTACAGTGCTCCAGAGCAGCAGCAAAGCTTCCAAAAGGTGAGAAATCCACTTTCTATTAGAATCTGCTGTAAGTGTCAGACCATCGCGATGGTCTCACAAAGTTGACTTTTGAGGTAAGAGAGTTCACCACGGTTTAGGCGATCATAGTGCTTGCACAAATCCACAATTGCATTTTTAAAATCATCATTTTGGTGCACCATCGCGATGGGCTCACGCCATCACGATTACGTCACACCATCGCGATTGGCTCATGCCATTGCGATGGCTCGACCAGACCATCGCGACGGTCTTGCACCATCGAGACGGCTCACTCGAACCATCGCGATGGTTAGTGACTATTGAGACGATCTCATCGACCACACGCCATCCCGATTGGCCCATGCCATCGCGACGATTGCCTACCATGTGTCATAACATACCATCGTGACGATACCAGGTACGCCATCGCAACGCTTCAAAATTGGACCATCGCGATTGGCTCAAAGCCATCGCGCCTCATGACCATTGTGATGGGCTCATGCCATCAGGACGGTCACGTTGACCGTTGACCATCGCGACGGGCTCACACCATCACAATTGCTTGCTAGTAAGACCATAGTGATGCTTCACTTTAGACCATCGCGATGCCTCGCACGATCGGACCATCGTGACAGTTCACTTGAGCCATTGCGACGGTCCCAGACCATCGCGATTATTTCAGACCATCGCGATTGTCCACCCAAAACGCCAAAATTTGGGGTTTATATTTTTGGGCAATTTTGAAGCTAATTTTAGTGAAAATTTGGGTGATTAAGCTCATTGGAGACCCCTTAGCTCATAATTGAAGAAAAAAATTGTTTGTTAATTTTTAGCCCCGAGGACCTGAACATTCATATCTTTTTCATTCAAAGTCTGTTTTTTGAGCTTTATAGCTCGTTAGAAAGCTCTTTACAAGTACTACGTGATCTCAAATTTCTTTTGCAAGAAAAAGATGTTGATTTTTAGATAAGAAAATTTGAGGTTGACCCATTGTTGGGACTAGAAAAGAAAGGGGGCATTTGGGAAATTTTGCCAAAAGAGAAGGAACCTTTAAAGGTGTATATATCAAAGTGCTTGATCATCGATTTAAGGATTGGTCTAAACATTGTATTTTGATAGGTCTAGCAAGAGCTATCCAAGGAGATCAAAAGCAAGGCAGTGAAGAATGCAAGGCTTGGGAAGTGCTACTTCTTGGGCATCAGAGCAATCAAAGAAGTTGACTCGAGGTTGGAAGAATACTCAACCCCCTCAGTCAATTATTAGTGTAAGCTAAAACATTTAGCATTGTGGATTAAATTAGAACGATGATAGGAACGCACCAAGTCCAAGAGACTTAATTTTCCAAGTCCAAGACTAAGATAAAAGTGTGCGATACGAAAACCTAAAGACAAGAATTTAATTCTGACGGAATGAGAACTCAAGAGTACAACAAAAAGTCGATTCCTGATGCATACATTGAAGATAAGACAAGAACTTAAATTAATTCAAAACAAAACAAGCAATAAAGAACAAAGAAATATTGACAATTAGAGTGTGTACTAAGTGATTCAGGAAGTAAATTCATGAACCTTAGATCGGACAAGCATATAGGTAAGTCAGATCGATGAAGCCTTAGATCATCAGAAGCAAGTGTAGGAACTACTGCACATTTGTGGGCACAACAATTAAATAGTTATCCTTACAAGTTGGGCTTAGATACGAGTGAATCAGAAATGGCTTTTAGCATAGAAAGACCAGAAGGAGGGTTAAACATAGCATATTTGGAAAGACCCGATAGAACCTACATAACTGAATTAGAATATGTTCGAACCAATCAGTTAGGTGCTTGCATCTATGAGGATGGTTTGCAAAGATCAGTTGTGCAATTGCACAACCCTGACCAACCCATTGGATTGAAACATCCAATGGTGAAATTCGAGAGAGACACATATATAGACAAAGAAGGAACAATGTACATCATAAGTACTCAACCAAATCATACCAATGAGTTTGGTGTAGTTCAGTCAAATGCAAAAGCGAGAACCCAAGGAAAAGAACTACTAGGAGAAGAACCTAGGACACCTAGAGGGAAATCTCTATGAACAAGAGTACTAATCCCATAATGGATCCCTCAAGAAAATAGAAGCATAAAATTGTTTCTAAATAAGGAAATTTATGAAGCATTTTGGAGGTACAGAATGGAACAACCTAGTGAGGTAGGATCCATCATGCTTTACGAATTCAAGGACCTAGACACACCTGGAAAGGTTGTATTCCTAGATGACACTTCAGAACGAGTATTTGTAGTACAAGACCATGCGAGAAATACCTACACATGGAGGGGCGAGTTAGTATTCCCCCCATCACGAACAAATGTAAACACGAGCCATCAGGGTGTAGGAACATCATCAGCCCATGGCACTCAAAGAGAAAAGAACAAAGAAAAACCAGAAGTAAGTTTCACTCACCCCATAAGGAGGGATAGAACAACCATGGACACTGATAGATTGGAAAGACAAAGGGAACCCATGTGGTAGAGATGAATTTCCTCTACCTAGACCACGTGAACACCCCATAGTACTAAGACCCACTGAATTAGTAAAGTCCATGAAGAATTACTTTGATGGGGCAGGAGATCGCTATGACCATGTTGCAGAGTTTAAGCAAGTAGAAGACATGTTTACGCAATACAATGCATTTGGACTAACGTTAAAGAACATGGCTTTAAATTGGTTCCAACCATTGCAACAAAGGAAACTTAGGGATATCCATCACTTGTTAGAGTAATTTATCACAGAATTCTCTAAAAGTGGAATCAGACATGATACTTCTTTGTTGATTCATAGTTTCAAACAAACCCCTGAGGAAATAGTTAGACTTGCAAGACGTAGGTTTAGACAATATGTGGAGAGATGTCTAATGCAAGAGTTGCACTCACAAGCGAAGCAAGTGTCACTGTTTTTAGATGGCCTCTTGAGCTCTAAACTATGCTCCTATGTATACTTGAAGGAACCGATAAAGAATGCTTTCTTGAATGGTTAGTTACAAGAAGAGGTGTTCGTGGAATAAGCTCGAGGGTATGTAGATCCATAGCATCCTACCTATGTTTGCAAGTTGAAGAAGGCCTTTTATGGCCTAAAGCAAGCCCCAAGGGCTTGGAATCAGAGGCTAGTGGACTTCTTGAAAAGATGTGGTTTATCTCCAAGTGATGCAGATCCATCCTTGTATGTGAAGAAGACAAATGACAAGATATGTTTTATATCCTATATGTAGATGATCTTCTTGTGACAGGTGATGATGATGCAAAGATAAGAACCATCAAAGAGAAGCTTAGAAGAGAGTTCAAAATCTCAGATTTAGGTGCGCTTAAGTACTTCCTTGGCATTGAGGCGATCTATGGGAAAGAAGGTAGCTATCTCTCTCAAAAGAAGTATCCTCTAGATGTGTTGTTTAGGTTTGGCATGATAGATTGCAAACCAATAGCTCAACCTATGGATTCAAATGTCAAATTAAGCAAGGAAGATGGTAAGAAGCTAGAAGACCTTACACTATACAAGAGCATTGTGGGATCATTGATCTATGCTATACTCATAAGGCCTGATTTGTGCTATATAGTTGGAGTTCTATCTTAGTTCATGCATGCAGTCATAGATACACATCTCAATCAAGCACATAGAAGGTTAAGATATGTGAAGAGTATAGTTAATTGTGGGTTGCTATAGAGGTATGATGAAGAACTTCAAGTAAGAGCATGGAGTGATGCAGATTGGGCAGAGAGTGTTGGTCAAGTTTTGGCTATGTTTTCATGCTAGGTACAAAAAGAAACTTCATGGATGATCAAAAAGCAACCCACAATTGCATTGAGTTCAACAGAGGCTGAATATAAAGCTTTAACCCTCACTACATATGAAGAGATGTGGCTTAAGAAGCTCTTCAAAGATCATGGTATACAACTTGGACCAATTCCAGTTTATGGAGATAACATGTCAAGCCTACATCTTGCTAACAATCCCTTGTATCATACAAGGAGAAAGCACATTGAGGTGCATTGCCATTATGTAAGGGAAAATGTTGCAAGTGGGGACATTAATGTTCATTTTTTAGGTACAATGGACCAAGTTACAGATATCTTCACCAAAAGCTTGGACATGACCAAGTTAATAAAAGTTTTTAAAAGCTATGAGCTTACTTGATATAGACACCACCACCTTAAGCTTGAGGGGGAGTGTTTAAAATGTGAACTATGCAAGCTCTAGGTGGACAAAGGGGTCAAAGACCTTAATATGGACAAAAATCATGACTTAGATCACTTAGGGCAATCTCAAGGTTGAGCAAGGTAGTCCTAAGGTGGCAGAAAAGTCGGGAGAGATCCAAAAGCTATGGAAGGAGGTTAAGAGAAAGCAAATGCATGGAAGTCTTATAGGTCATTGAAGACTAAGAGACATATACACAAGGAGGCTCAAGGAGCTGAAACGTAGATGTCCAAGCTATGAAAAATGCAAAGGAGGACATTACATGCACAAAAGACTATCAAGGCCACAACCCCTCTAGTCTCTTGCAGGTATGGAGAAAAGTCACCACCCTTCACATCAACATTCAATATAAGATTCTATGCTCAATTTTAGTTAAAAAATTTCTAATTATGATATCTTTTGAAACGTCTTTTCAGCTTTTTCATTTTAGTTATGTAGATATATACATCTACCTATAGGTACTTTTTTCTCAACATCCACCCTCTACCCAGCACTACCACCAATATGGTCAGAGCTTGAACCCATTGGCAATAGCATGAAGCACTTCTCTACTTAAGGTAGTAAGTTTGAATGTTGTATGAACCACTTAAGAGTAAATCCAAAAAGGAAACGGACCAATACACCACAACTTAAACTTACTAGCCTATTGTTTTATCTTAGAATTGAAGAATAGGACAAGATCACTAGTTCAGACACTAGAGTTTAAGATTTCAATCATGCTAACAATGTTTTCTAAGCTAACTGCCGGGGCACTTTTTTCCCTCTTTCGGAGGTTTTTTTCCCTTGGCTTGTATATACGCCTATTGCCCTAACGACTACTTATCTTTGTACATTCTAGTGGTAATACATTCAGTATTGTGTGTTGTGCTCCAAGCTTCTTCTTCATCCTTGTGTTGTTCGTGTGCTTTCGCATACATCTAACACCAACAATTAGTATCAGAGCAGGTCAGTGCATCTAGGGCATCGTCATCACCTCTCCGATTGCACTATCAGAATAGCATGAATTTTGGTGAGCATACTCAAGGTGTTTCACAGATAAAAACAACTTTGCCATGTCATGATGAAATCACGATTTGAGCTTGTTTTGGCCTCAGAACGCACTATCGCAATGCTTGTGCAGGCTATTTCATCATTTTTGTGGTATATACCAATTTTGGTTTGCCAGTATAAGCATCTCAAAGTCGGCTACAGGTTTAGCAAAATTCATTGGGGAAGTTCTGTTCAACTTTTTGAGATATAGTCAATTTTTTGCATCAAGGTATTTCAGTCATCGGCTATGGATAAAAGCAGTGATGTATTCCGTATGTTGGTTGTTGAGGATAAGTTGGATGGTACCAACTACTCATTATGGGATTATATGATGCGACATGTTGGTTGCAAAAGGACAGTGAAACATTGTGCAGGGTGTTGGAGACATCCTGTTACACCTGTGAATACAAATACTACAAATACAGGTACTCTAGTTGATGGAGATGGTATCGAAGATGGTGATATTCTATAGACTCCTGTTCATGCTATGGTTTATGCTGTACCTATTGCAGAGCAAATTTGGATGGTAGAGATGCTCAGGCACATGCACTGATAGCCTTTTTTGTCAAACGTGCCATTATTCCTCACATTCACTCTTGTAGAACAACTAAGGATGCTTGGGATACACTTACCACATTGTACCAGGCTAGGAATGAGGCTCGTGTTGCTCACCTCTGAAAATATTTGGAGAGCGAGCACATGAATGAAGGTGGTTCTATGGACAATTTTCTGAAAAAGATGAAGGATTTGGAAGAAAAGTTGATTTCTGCTAATGAAGTTATACCAGATAGCTCACTTGTGCAGACCATTCTGTCTGATGATGAAAGCAATCCAAATGCCTTGTCATTTGAGGAGTTAGTCTCTGTTCTGTTGTAGGAAGATCATTCTAGGCAAAATAGGTCCATCATGCATGTTACAGATCAAGCTTTCTTGGCTAGTTAGAAGGGCAAAGGTAAATGGAGCTCATCTACTAGCAAGCAGAAATCTGCAAATGCTGCACATTCGAAGAAAGAAGACAAAGATGAGAAGAAACCAAAAAAGCAAAAATTGTTTTGCAAGTACTATAAAGGAAATGATCATATCATAAAGAACTGTCCAAAACTGGCTACAAAAGAGGCAAATAAAAAAGAGGCTGGAATGATTGTTGTAGAGGCCTCTACACCAAAAACAGAGTCTACTAATCTTGTGCAGAATGAAGAATGGGTATTTACTACTATTTGTAGTTTTGACCTATCTTCTCATGATTAGTGTATGTCTGTAGTAAACTTAGATGCTTGGTATTTTGATAGTGGTGCAACCAAACATATTACCTCGCAGTGTAGTTTCTTCACTTCAGTTGAGCCTGCCCCTACAAGGAATACTGTCACATGTGCCAACAACTCCTCTTATCCTGTCATGGGAGTTGGTAAGATCATTCTGACTACTGCTGATGATAGTTCTTTCACTTTGTCAGATGCTTTATTTGTGCTAGGGATCAAGAAGAATCTATTATCAGTTTCGGCTTCAGCCAAGATTGCATTGCTCGTGAATTTTGTTGATGACAGGTGTACATTTCATGATCTGTCAAATGGTGATGTGATTATTGCTTCTAGCATTTTATGTCACGGGCTGTATAAGCTCATAAAGTATGAAAGATCTATGAATGACTCGGCATGTGCAATACATGATTCTCATGCTATGTCAGATGCAAAGCTTTGGCATGCACGCTTTGGTCATCTGATTTTTGCTAGTTTGCTATGCCTGCAGAAATCTGAAATGGTGTCCTCTTTGCCCAAACTTAAGGCACCCAAAAAACATGTTTGTGAAGGCTGTATTTTGGGAAAAATGCAGCGTTCGTCCTTTCCAAAAGATGGTTCAGTTCCGGCTACTAAAAAATTGCAGCTTGTACATAGTGATGTCTGTGGTCCTATGCATACACCTTCTTTTGGAAACTATCTTTACTTCCTGACTTTCATTGATAACTTTTCTAGGCATGCACGGGTATATCCACTCAATGCAAAGTCCAAAGTGTTTGTGTGCTTCAAACAATTTTTGGTTTTGGCTGAAAATCTGTCAGTATGTAAAATGGGCACCCTCCACTTTGATCGAGGGGGGGAATATATGACTTCTGACTTTAATGCATTTCTAGTGGAACATGGGATAAAACTTCTATGTATAGTGTTGTATACACCTCAACAAAATGGATTTGCTGAATGAAAGCAAAGGCTATCATCTGTATCATCCACGGACTAAACACATTCTCATTAGCCGTGATGTGGTTTTTGCGGAAGATGTTATTCAGCCCTTACTTTCATGTACAAAGGAGACATCTGTTAGCTCCAAAGACATGTATGATACTTTGCTGTCTCTTTTTACAGGTGGATATTCTAGTGCTGGTCCTAATGAGGCGACTTCGTAGCCTTTATAGGTTTCATGTGATAATGCACACCACTCCATTTTTGATGTAGATTTAGATGATGCACTTGTTGATGAGAGACCTGATATTAAGCAGGCAAAAACTATGCCAAAATGGCTGGTGCAAACTTTGCGTGATAGTAAATTAGATGCACCTCTATCATATCGTACTCTTTGAGGCTCTCATATTGCGTCTTTTGCATCAGATTGCTATGTTATGGCTACATCTAGTCTTTGTGATGAGACTGAGCTTGTTTTGTTTGATGAAGCACAAAATTTTGAACATTGGATGGTTGCAATACAATCTGAATATGATGCTATCATGAAGAACTGTACTTGGTCTTTATGTGACTTGCCTCCTGGCAATAAGGCCATTGGCACTAAGTTGGTATACAAGCTAAAGCATAAACCTGATGAAACAATTGACAGGTATAAGGCTAGGTTTGTTGGAAAGGGTTATGCATAGGAAAGAGACATTGATTTTGATGAGACCTTTGCACCTACATGCCAATGACTATTGTTCATAGCCTCTGTGCACTTGCAACTCATCATGGTTGGAATGTACATTAGATGGACATTAAAACAACATTTTTGAATGGTGATTTGCATGCAAAAGTGTATGTTTTTCAACCCCGTGGCTTCGTGCAGAAAGGGCATGAAAACCAGGCTTGCAGGTTAAGAAAGGCTTTATATGGTTTGAAACAGGCACCACGTGCTTGGTATAAAAAGATACATGCCTATCTGATTGCACATGGTTTTGAGAACAGTCCAACTGAAAGCACCTTATATGTCAAGCGTGCTAATATTGTCCTTTTGATCATTGTGGTGTATGTTGATGACATGCTGCTCACTGGTCCTCATGAGAAGCATATTGCTGAGTTCAAGGATGATTTACATGCCTCATTTGAGATGTCTGATTTGGGGCATTTGCATCATTATTTGGGCATTCAATTTATGCACATTGACGGTGGAATGGCCTTGTGTCAAACGAAATATATTGACACATTATTGCAGCGTTTTGGCCTTGAAGACTATAAACCTATTGCCAGTCCTATGGAGATAGGTTTACCATTGAGTCTTCATGATGTTGGAGGTGCATTTGATGCCATTCTCTATCAGTAGGCTGTTGGATGCTTGATTTACTTATGCTTTACTCGACCAGATATTCAATTTGCTGTCTCACATATGAGCAGGTTTACGCATTGCCTAGGTGTCAAACATTGGCAGGTGGTTAAGCGCATCTTTTGCTTCTTGAGTGGTACCCATCTACTTGAATTGTTTTATCCCAAAGGGGGATCACTATCGCCAGATTTGCATGATTTTTCTGACAGTGATTTGGCTGGTTGCTATGACACTCGTGTGTCCACTAGTGGCTTTTGTTTCATGCTTGATAGCTCATGTATATCTTGGTTGAGCAAGAAGTAGCCTATTGTGGCCACTTTCAATTGTGAGGCTGAATATAGGGCAGCTTTCACAACGACTGTTGAGTGTGTGTGGCTCAAATGCCTTATGCTTGATTTAGGTGTTAGTTAGTTTTCTGCCACCACCATCTTCACCGACGGTCAAAGTGCATTGCTAGTTGCAAGGAACCTTGTATTCCATGCTTGCACTAAGCACATTGAGGTGCATTATCATTATGTCAGGGAGAGATTCTCTGTTGGGGAGATTAGCTTGGCATATGTGCCCACGCAGGAGAACATTACAGACCTTTTCACAAAGGCTCTGCCTAGGGAGAAGTTTGAAGCTTTTTGCAAAGCTTTGGGCTTACTTCCTTTTGTGGATTGATTCCACATAGCTTGGCACTTCCTTAAACATGAGTGCTAGCTCCTTGTTCACGACATCACTCCTAGGGGGATTTGTTGATATATTTAGGTAGTGATGTGTGTGAACAAACTAGGACCATCAGGACACTTTTTTCCCTCTTTAGGAGGGTTTTTTCCCACGGATTGTATATATGCCTATTGCCCTAATGGGCTACTTAAGTTTGTACATTCTAGTGGTAATACATTCATTATTGTGTGTTGTGCTCCAAGCTTCTTCTTCATCCTTGTGTTATTCGTGTTGTTATCGACCGCCGGATTGGAAGTGTATAATTGAAATCTTGTTTCACACGTGCGAAAGGTTGTTACACAGACACTTTGTAATCTTTTATATAAAGCAATGAAAAGAGATGCTCAGTGACATTCGAGAGATCACCAGACTGTCTGTCTGGGTGATTTGTCTGTGGCGTTATTGTGTGTCGAGTTGGTTAATTTAGAGTATCTTGTCTAAATTATGAGTATTCTGTGTGTATCTGTGTCTCGTCTTGTCTGTTATCTATTGGTATCCATTGCGGGTGTGAGTATCATCTACATCGAGTAGATAATTCGGTCTGTTGTCTGAAGTGAATCGTCTGCGAATCCTTATTCTGATTGTTGTGTTAAGTTCGCGTATTGCGGTAGTACTCGTGCTTGGAATGTTCTGCTAGTTGTTTGATGAAGTCTGTGTAACTGTGGTAGTGTTTCTAACACTGTGCGGGATCGTGTTGTCTTCAGCATTGAGATCTGTCATCCTACGGTAAAGGTTAAGCTATAGTAGGATTTCTTGGGTTGCGTATTGAACCTCAGTACGGTGTATCTGAAACACTTGAATTCTCTATGTCTTCGGACATTGGTCGGATTGTGGTACCCATTCGGTAAGGGTTGAACGATTACTCGTCTCTGGTATTTTCAGTAAGTTTATGTGCAGATGCAATATAGCCTCTGTTGATATATTTAGGTAGTGATGTGTGTGAACACTCTAGGATCGTCGGGGCACTTTTTTCCCTCTTTAGGAGGTTTTTTTCCCCCGGCTTGTATATACGCCTATTGCCCTAATGGGCTACTTATCTTTGTACATTCTCTAGTAATACATTCAGTCTTGTGTGTTATGCTCCAAGCTTCTTCTTCTTCCTTGTGCTGTTCGCGTGCTTCTGCAGACGTCTAACTCCAACAATTGGTATTAGAGCAGGTTGTCGTTTCTTCTAGGGCACCGTCGACACTCCTCTGTTTGTAGTCTCAGATTCGCACGAAATTTGGTGAGCATACTCAGGGTGTTTTCAAGATCAAAACAGCTTCGCTATGTGGTGCCGAAATCGCGATCTGAGCTCGTTTCGCCCTCCGAACGCACTATCGCAGCGCTTGTGCAAGCTATTTCGTCCTTTTAAGCCAAAGGTATATACCAGTTTTTGTTCGCCAGTTTAAGCATCTCGAAGTCTGCTACAGGTCTAGCAGAACTCGTCTGGGCAGTTTTGTTCAACTTTTTGAGATATAGTCAATTTTCTGCATCAAGGTATTTTAGTCACCGGCCATGGCTGAAAGCAGTGATGTATTCCGTATGTTGGCTGTTGAGGATAAGTTGGATGGTACCAACTACCCATTATGGGCTTATATGATGCGACATGTACTGGTTGCAAAAGGACTGTGGAACATTGTGCAGGGTGTTGAAAGACGTCCTGTTACACCTGCGACTACAGGTACTACAAATACAGGTGCTGGAGGTGATGAAGATGGTGTCGAAGATGATACTGTGCAGATTCCTATTCGTGTTGCTATTTCTGTTGCACCTACTACAGAGCAGATTCGTTGGGATGGTAGAGATGCCCAGGCACATGCATTGATAGCTTTGTCTGTCAAACGTGCCATTATTCCTCACATTCGCTCTTGTAGAACAACAAAGGATGCTTGGGATACACTTACCACTTTGTACCAGGCTAGGAATGAGGCTCGTGTTGCTTACCTCCGAAAACAGTTGGAGAGTGAGCACATGAATGAAGGTGATTCTATGGATAATTTTCTTACAAAGATCAAAGACTTGAAGGAACAATTGATTTCTGCTGATGAGGTTATACTAGATAGCTCACTTGTGCAGACCGTTCTGAATGGTCTTCCTGATTCATATCAGAGTTTTGCCTCTACTCTTCGGTTGATGATGAAAGGCAATCCAAATGCCTTGTCATTTGAGGAATTAGTCTCTGTTCTGTTGCAGGAAGATCAGTCTAGGCAGAACAGGTCCATTATGCGTGTTGCAGATCAAGCTTTCCTAGCTAGTCAGAAGGGCAAAGGAAAATGGAGCTCTTCTACTAGTAAGCAGAAATCTGCAAATGCTGCACAATCGAAGAACCAGGATAAAGATGAGAAGAAATCAGAAAAGCAAAAATTGTTCTGCAAGTACTGTAAAGGAAATGATCATATTATAAAGAACTGTCCAAAACTGGCTGCTAAAGAGGCAAAGAAGAAAGAGGCTAGAATCGTTGTTGCAGAGGCCTCTACACCAAAAACAGAGTCTGCAAATCTTGTGCAGGAAGAAGAATGGGCGTTTACTACTGTCTGCAGTTTTGACCCATCTTCTCATGATCAGTGCATGTCTGCAGTAGACTCAGATGTTTGGTACTTTGACAGTGGGGCGACCAAACATATTACCTCGCAGCGCAGTTTCTTCTCTTCACTCGAGCGTGCCCCTACAAGGAATACTGTCACATGCGCCAATAACTCCTCTTATCCTGTTATGGGAGTTGGTAAGATCATTCTGACTACTGTTGATGGTAGTTCTTTCACTTTGTCAGATGCTTTATTTGTGCCAAGGATCAAAAAGAACCTATTATCAGTTTCTACATTAGCCAAGATTGGCTTGGTTGTGAAATTCGTTGATGACAGGTGTACAGTCCATGATCTCTTAAATGGCGATGTGATTATTGTTTCTGGCATTTTATGTCGTGGGCTGTATAAGCTCATAGACTATGAAAGATCTGTGAATGATTTGGCATGTGCAGTTCATGATTCTCAGGCTATGTCAGATGCAAAGCTTTGGCATGCACGCTTTGGTCATCTGAATTTTGCTAGTTTGTTACGCCTGCAGAAATCTGAAATGGTGTCCTCTTTGCCTAAACTTGAGGCACCTGGAAAACATGTTTGCGAAGGCTGTATTTTGGGCAAAATGTAGCGTTCTTCCTTTCCAAAAGATGGTTCAGTTCGGGCTACGCAGAAATTGCAGCTTGTACATAGTGATGTCTGTGGTCCTATGCAGACACCCTCTTTTGGAAATTACCTTTACTTCGTGACTTTCATTGATGATTTTTCCAGGCATGCATGGGTATATCCACTCAAAGAAAAGGCCGAAGTGTTCATGTGCTTCAAACAGTTTTTGGTTTTGGCTGAAAATCTGTCAGCATGTAAAATGGGTACCCTCCGTTCTGATCGAGGGGGGGAATATATGTCTTCAGATTTTAATGCATTTCTGGCTGAACGTGGGATAAAACACCAGTGTACAGGTGGAGTGATTTCCACATAGCTTGGCACTTCCTTATACATGAGTGCCAGCTCCTTGTTCACTGCATCACTCCCAGGGGGGATTTGTTGATATATTTAGGTAGTGATGTGTGTGAACACTCTAGGACGGCTGGGGCACTTTTTTCCCTGTTTAGGATGTTTTTTTCCCTCGGCTTGTATATACGCCTATTGCCCTAATGGGCTACTTATCTTTGTACATTCTCTAGTAATACATTCAGTCTTGTGTGTTGTGCTCCAAGCTTCTTCTTCTTCCTTGTGCTGTTCGCGTGCTTCTGCAGACGTCTAACTCCAACAGCCTCTTAGTGTATGTGGTACATGTTGGCCGAGCTAAATCGTGAACTGTAAATGCCTAAGTACCACAGGATCTTGATAGAGCTCTCAGCATCCGTATATTGCTGTGTGTAAGTGGTTAGTTTGGGAACTAAGTATAGGGCCTCTGTCTAACATACCCCTTCCACTCCCAAGAACCCAAATAACATTTAAACGCACTTCTGACAGTTAGAATACAACGTTTAACACTGGCGCCGTTTGTGGGAAGGTGGCAACATATCAGATTGTTGCAAACCAGTTGTGGAAACGTGACTATAAATTGTAAATCGACAGTAATAGTACGCGATTAGTACAAAAGATGATACATGCTGGTTACTCGATGTGGTGAAACATTTCCAAAGAACGGCCAGCCTGGGGTACTTAATTTGCTAAGGACGACTCCGGGAGGTAGAAGTACAGCTAGGTCTAACCCAGTTGTCAAGAAAGTAAAGAACATTAGTAGTGATTCCGGTCATATTCCGGTGGAACGTGCTACGCCTCTGGTAAATTCCGGTATGATTTCGACACAGTCTGTCGAAGATATAGTAACTCCAGAATCTACCAGGACGCAGCCTGAAGTTAGTTTAACAACATTGGGTAAAGATTCAAATTTGTTTACGACTAGAAACACCTTAGCCAAAGAAATTAGTGAAGGAGAAAAAGCACCTTGTTTTGGTGAAGATTCGACATCTTCCGGTGTTGCTCCGGTACCAATTGCTGAAAGATCATAGTTTTTCGGCGACGGTTTACCAGTTCTTGGTGAATCTTCAGCCCAATCACCTCTATTGGGAGTAAGCTTCCCTACATTTGACATCAAGAAGGAAGGTAGGTTGTTCAAAACCGAGATTCGAAACATACTGAACAAGATTATCGAATCGGAAAGTGCACAGGCCGATGATACAAATTCTGATAGTTCAGATATTCAGCCCCGGGATACAGAAGATAGTCACAATACAACCATCAGAGCCATGAACGGGCAACAACAACAACAGCAGCAACAACATTAGCAACAACAACAACTATGCCCACCAAGGCCGACTCCAACCGGAGTAACATATACTAAATTTGGTGGATTCCCAAGAGACGACCCAGATGCTCATGTACGCACATTTGAGATAAGTTACGTAGTGCTCAACCATCCACCTGATCCGGCGTATAAGGCTATTGTTTTCCAGCCGACATTAGTTAACGAAGCAGCTAGATGGCTTACAGAATATGATATTAACCATTTCGGCACCTATGAAGCAGTAAGGGATGCATTTTTGCAGAGATTCAAGCTAAAGAAGAATCTAGCCGAAATTTTTGACTACCTGCAAAACAATAGACAGAAGATAAATCAAATAGTACAGGAATACGCCACTCTATTCAGGACTCATTTGAGGCAGTTACCACCAGCACATGCCAACCTACCGGATGACGTTATTACTCAATGGTTTATCAATGGATTGACTCCACAACTTAAACAGATTATGATCATACGCTGTGTAGGAGCTATGATGCTAGATGTCGTGATCGCAATGGCTTTGCAACTTGAAAACAAGGTTGGCGGATTTACAGAAGATCTGGAGTGGTTAAAAGCAAATAGAAATATCTCCGAAGATCCAACCAGATAGATGTACTGCACTACATGCAAGAATTCAGGCCATACTAGTGCCACTTGTGCACTTAATTAGATGTTTTGTGCTATCTACAACACTATCGGACACACCACCAAAAACTATGCATATAATGCCAAAGTACAGGGACCAGCAACTGTCAATGCAATTATACAAGAACCAGGACAGCCAGCCAATCACTACATACCACCACAAATGAGAAACAACCAGCAACAAGGTTATCAAAATTAGAGAGGACAGAGAAATAATAACTACAATGCAAACTGCTAGCAGGCCGGACCAGCACCGGAAAATCCCAATTTTCCACCACCGTGCTGTCATTTTTGTGGTGAATTTGGTCACATTAGAAGATTTTGTAAGGATGCAGCTGAGTATGATCAGAGGAAGAAAGAACGTCAAAACCAATGACTAATATGGTACAAATCACACCAGTAGAAACGCACGCTGCAGTAATTCAGACCCGATCCGGTAAACAACTGCAACCAGCAGTAGGAATATTTGAACCAGGCATACGTGAACAACAAAGGATGTATGATAAGGCTAGTCAATGGACCACCGCAGAACCTCTAGTGTTCCTAGATCCTATTCCAGTGACCCAGGCTCCGTTAACCGAGGAAGGAACACAAAAACAGGATTCTAATTCAGAAGTAGGCCCATCATCTTCAGCAGGCACATCATCTTCAGAATCTGTGGAAAATACAATCCAATCACAAAAGGCCTGGGAAATTTTATCTAAAGCATCCATCACTCTTTCTCTGGGCCAATTACTTGCACTAGTACCGGGAGTTCGACAACAATTCCAACAACAGTTCAGTCCTGTGCCTTCTTGCATTCCAGCAACAACAACAGTGCAACCGGAACTTGATTCTACGGTCGATCATTCGGTTCCTTTAATTACGGTATGGTATAAAAATCATAAAATCACACAGGTACTAATTGATGGAGGATCTGGTGTCAACATTGCTACTGGTGCACTATGTAAAAAGTTAGGGTGGACCGAAATGGAACCAATTCAGTTTTTTGTCAGAATGGCCGACCAATCAAGAGTTCATCCCGTAGGACTTGTGCGAAATGTACCAATAACTTTACAAGGTACAACATTTAAAATGAACGTACTAGAATTACCCGAATCCACCCTTGATTATAATCTCCTTTTCGGCTGTCCTTGGCTGAAGCACGCTAAGGTGATACAAGATTGGTCTGCATAGGAACTCACTTTCAAAGATAATAATCGTAAATACGTTGTAAAATTAGATGCTATACAACCTTGCAAGTTGCATGCTAGACCGTATTTTGCAAAACCAGTTCATATGCTAGATGGGTTGTCAGATGATGAAGAAGAAGAGTTTCTGAAAAATAACATTGACTTGATCTCCCTAGGAACTGTTGATCTACAATCTGTTGTAGATAATTGGAATCCTGCAGTTTGTACGGTGATGTCTGTAACAGAAAAAGATACGAAAGAAGATAAGGCTACCATAGATGACGCTGATCTACAGCAACTTTTCAAGCTAGCTGAGGATACAGAGAAGCCTCGACAATTCTATGTTCCAGAAGGTCAGCTGACCACCTACAATTTAGGGGATGAAGAAAATCCACGTCCTGTTAAGATAAAGGAAAGCTTACCTGAGTTATTTCAAGCAGATTTAATCCAACTACTTTGAGAATTTTCTGATGTATTTGCATGGGATTACAAAGATATGAAGGGTTTGGACCCGCGCATCTATCAACACATGGTCATGTTGAAGCCGGAAGCAAAACCACTTAAGCAACCCAGCTACCGGATGAATCCAAATTATGCATCACAGGTAAAGGCAGAACTTGATAGGATACTCAAAGTCGGATTTATTGTACCAGTAGAGCATGCTGAATGGATCTCACCAATTGTTATTGTCCCTAAAAAGAATAAGCAGCTACGAATATGTGTAGATTACCAGAAACTGAACGCAGCTACGGTGCCTGATCCATTTCCGCTACCTTTTCTTGACACGATGCTTGATAGAGTAGCAGGACATGAAATGTATTCATTCTTAGATGGGTACAGTGGGTATAATCAAGTTAGAATGGCTGAACAGGATATACCAAAGACCACCTTCATTACCAACTAGGGTGTTTTCGCATGTACTGTTATGTGGTTTGGATTAAGAAATGCCCCCATTACATTCCAAAGGTGTATGCAGGAAATATTTTCTCCTTACCTTACCTCTTTTATGCAAGTATATCTTGATGATTTTTTGATTTTCGGTAAGATGATATCACACCTGATCCATTTACGGTGCTTCTTTGAAAAGTGCAGAGAATACAGACTCTATTTGAACCCAAACAAATCTGTGTTTGCGGTTTCATGTGGAAAGCTACTTGGCCACATTGTATCAGCACAGGGCATACAAGTCGACCCGGATAAGGTTGCAGCTGTATTAGGAGCACCTGTTCCTACTACACCAAAAGAAGTCATGAAATTTATGGGTCAAGTCCGCTGGCATGGTCATCATTTACGGTGGCCTGCTCATTTAGCCATTCCACTCAATCGTTTAATCACGAAGACTCCTAAACAGTTTGACTGGACCCCGGGCTGTCAAATTGCTTTTCATCGTCTAAAGGGATTACTAACACAGGTTCAAATCTTACAGCCTCCTGACTGGGATCACCCATTTTATGTATTTGTTGATGCTTCAGATATAGCAATAGGGAGCGTTCTAATGCAACAAACCGATAAGTGGTTCAGACTAGTGTACTATGCAAGTCGAAGATTAGCCCCTGCTGAAAAGAATTACTCTGTAACAGAGAGAGAATGTCTAGGTCTAGTATATTCTGTCAAGAAATTGAGACATTATTTGCTGGGCCGTCAATTTACTTTTCATGTAGATCATGCTGCACTTGTCTATCTAGTTCGGCAACAACATCTAGGTGGTCGATTAGCACGATGGGTTCTGCTTTTACAAGAGTTTGACTACGAAGTTATTCATCGGCTAGGCAGTTCACATGCCTTAACAGATTTTCTCTCTCGCTTAGATTCCGGTGAAGCTCCGATCGGTGTAGATGACACAACACCGGCAATTTATGTCTCTGAACCGACTAATGATGAAATTACAGACCCACCTATGCGATCTACATACTATGATCAGATATTGACCTTTCTTATTGTTGGATGCCTCCCTTCTCAGACTTCTCATGCAATACGAAGAAAAATTTCAGTTTTCAGTCACCGATTTTGGTTGATTGTTGGGGAATTATACTATATGGATCACACTGGAGTTTTACTTCGTTGTATTCCACCACATGAAGTTAACTCAATCATTAATTTGGCTCACTCAATTCCTTCTAGTGGCCATTTTGCTGCAGACTTAACACACCGGAAAATTCTGCAAAGTGGCCTTGGTACAAAAAAGGCCAAGAACAGCACGATCTGGCAATGAAGACAGCGGAAGAACTACAAAGATACAAGGATCAATTAGCTCATGTAAATAATATGCTCAAACGTTATTTGTCAAAAGAAGCTCAAACACAGAAGGTAATAACAGATCTCCGCAGAGAAAGGGACGCATACTCCAGAACCATCGAGTTCCAGAATCAAGAGATCGAGAGATAGGAAAATCAACTGGACAATAAAAAAGAAAGAGTAATCAGTATGGAGAAGCAGGTTGCAGAAATGAAGATATCCAGAGATGCGGCTTTGTCCAACGAATTCTACCTACAAGAAGCTTTTCTGCAGACGCAAGCAGAGATTTTGCTCACCGAAGCCATCACATTAAGTTCTGTAAGAGTAGATGCACAGCTAGTAGAACCGGACACCCTCAAATAAATGTTAGAAACTCTAAAGAAAAAGATCGCCCGCACCTTCAGATTAGCCAGAAATATGTACTTAGAAGGCATTATAGATGAACAGTAGTTTTGTAAAACCTACGGGTTCGAGTCCACCGTGCATGCCAGAGTGTTATCGGCCGCTGGATTCGAAGTGTATAACTGAAATCTTGTTTCACACGTGCGAAAGGTTGTTACACAGACACTTTGTAATCTTTTATATAAAGTAATGAAAAGAGATGCTCAGTGACGTTCGAGAGATCACCAGACTGTCTGTCTGGGTGATTTGTCTGTGGTGTTACTGTGTGTCGAGTTGGTTAATTTAGAGTATCTTGTCTAAATTATGAGTATTCTGTGTGTATCTGTGTCTCGTCTTGTCTGTTATCTATTGGTATCCATTGCGGGTGTGAGTATCATCTACATCCAGTAGATAATTCGGTCTGTTGTCTGAAGTGAATCGTCTGCGAATCCTTATTGCGATTGTTGTGTTAAGTTCGCGTATTGCGGTAGTACTCGTTCTTGGAATGTTCTGCCAGTTGTTTGGTGAAGTCTGTGTAACTGTGGTAGTGTTTCTAACACTGTGCGGGATCGTTTTGTCTTCAACATTGAGATCTGTCATCCTACGGTAAAGGTTAAGCTACTGTAGGATTTCTTGGGTTGCGTACTGAACCTTCAGTACGGTGTATCTGAAACACTTGAATTCTCTGTGTCTTCGGACATTGGTCGGATTGTGGTACCCATTCGGTAAGGGCTGAATGATTACTCTTGTCTCTGGTATTTTCAGTAAGTTTATGTGCAGATGCAATATAGCCTCTTAGTGTATGTGGTACACGTTGGCCGAGCTAAACCGTGAACTGTAAATGCCTAAGTACCACAGGATCTTGATAGAGCTCTCAGCATCCGTATATTGCTGTGTGTAAGTGGTTAGTTTGGGAACTAAGTATAGGGCCTCTGTCTAACAGACCCCTTCCACTCCCAAGAACCCAAATAATGTTTAAACGCACTTCTGACAGTTAGAATACAGCGTTTAACAGTGTGCTTCCACACACGTCTAACTCCAACAGAAAATTGTGGTACCGATCTTCTTCTGGCTAGCACAATTTATCCACTGTGTATTCCAAGATCGTTCAAGTAACAACTACTCATGAATGGCTTCTCGCAAGCTGGGACCAACATATTTCATGTGCACAATAACTTCCAATCCATAGGCTAATTTGAAAGGTGTAAAGCCAACTACAACCTTTTGGGTTGTCCAATATGCCCATAAGACCATAGATAAGTATTGTTGCCTCTTATTCGAGTGTTTGAGAAAAATATTTTGAAGCATCATAAGTAAAACCTTATTAGTACTTTTGCTAAGACATTTATGTGAGGATAATACTAAAAAGTAAACTTATGCCCAATCTGATAGTAGTCTCTAATATGCTTAATTAGTTGGTTTAAGACGTGATTATTCCAACATATACCAGTTTTAGGAGAGTTTTGTAGCATGGAAATATTTTGGTTAGTAGAGGCAATGCCACATTCCCAACCATAGCATGTTTTAGTGCAGATGCCTCCACCAATCTGGTGGAATAATATGTGTAAGTCAAAATAAATGCTTTTTTCAGAATGTCCATCTAGTGGAAAAATTAGACCAATAAAATCTAGACCCCACATTAGGAAAGGTTCGAAAGGCATCATTGGTTGGAGGGGAAATCTATGTGAATTCCAAGATTGATCGGTCTGCTGATAGGGATCACATTTACAAACAAATTCACATATAATTTTATGTAAGGTAAGCAACCAAAGACTACTTTGAAGAATTTTCTTAGCCATTAAATCATATTCACAATGGCCAATAGGGAGTCTAGAACAAGCTTCCACAATCACCACAACAACTTCATGTGGCAAGTCACATCATAGCCAGACTCTGATAAGATCTTTATTATACAATTGATCCAAAACAACTGATAATCACTTACTCTAAAGAGAAAGCTTCTTGTAGGTCACCAACCATAAGTATCCTAGAGGGACATCTACTGTTGTCAAAAAAGAAACCACCTCATCTTACCACATAGGCTTACCTAAATTGATTTTTGTTTCCTCTACAAAGTGGAAGAGCTCCACATCTAGAAAATAATCATCTACACAATCAGGCGGTTCATTAGAATCAAGGCATGGTCAGAAATCATCCACCAAGTGTGAAGAACTTGGTTGATGTACCACATGGTAATCAAATTCTTACAATAACAAGACCAACCATTGGAGTCTACCAACCAAGTTTTGATACTTGAACAAATATAAAAATGATCAACATTGTAGCTCAATATCGTTGCAATGAACTAGTGGCAGCTATGGTCCAACCAAAGGAAGTTTATGATGATAATTTTGCATATAAATTGTGTCGAAAATGGGTGATCACTTACAACAAACAAGTAAACATATGGATCAGGATCAAGTGGAGTCATTCAATCTTGGTTCCATGGTCAAATCATGATCAATAAAGGTTTGTGTGGACTTACCTAATGCCTTGCAAAATGACATGCTTGCACTCTTGTAGGAGTTTAAGATTTTTCTGCTTAGGACTATTCAGATATGAATTTTTTGATCCTTGATTATACCAACACAAGATCCAATTAAATCCAGATGCATCCCCAATCATCCCATGGCGCCATCACATGAACCCATTTTTTTCTAACTAAGTGATGGAAGATCTGGATCGCTTTCTTAGAGTGGGAAATATCATTGCAATTGAGTATCTAGAATGATTCTCACCAATTGTTATCATAAAAAAGAAGAACAAGAAGATGCAAATCTATGTTCATTAGCAAAAATTAAATGTTGCAATGGTATCGAATCTCTTCTCTTTTCCCTTCTTGGATGTAATTTTGGAAGAAGTAGAAGATTGAGAGATTCTCAACTCTTACAATTAGGTACGAATGGCTGATCCAATGTTCCAAAGACACTTTTATCACAAACTAGGGTGTGTTTGCTTGCATTGTTCTGCAGTTTGATCTCTAGAAGGTCCCAACACCTTTCAGAGGTGTATGCATCACATCTTTTTACCATATCTAACTAGATTTATGTGGGCATATCATATACAACACAAAAGGAAGTGTTGTATATGATATGCCCATTTTTTGCTAGGGTACTCTTCAATGTCCAAAAAATGGGCATATCATATACAACACTTCCTTTTGTGTTTGCTAAATGTGGCAAGCTTCTTGGACATATTATCTCTCGATAGGAATTTCCATGGATCTTGACAAAGTCAAGGTGGTCCTACAAGTTCCACCTTGTTGGGATGCAAACAAAGACTTAACATTTATAGGACATATATGGTAGCATGGTCGACATGTACGGTTCTTACCTCATGTGGCTATTCCCCTTAATTGTTTGGCTCATGTTGAAACTAGTGATTTTTAGTCGATCGAAGAGTGTAATTTAACTTTTCAACACCTTAAGGTATTATTGACTAAAGCACCAATTTTCCAAGCTCCGGATTGGGCTCATCCATTCCATGTGTTTGTTGATGTGTCTAATGTGGCCATTGAGATTGGATAATGCTAAAAAGACTTATTTAGTTACAAAGAGAGAATGTTTGGGCCTGGTTTACTCTATTAAAAAGTTTCACCATTGTTTGTCGAGCCGCAAGTTTACCCTCAGAAATATCAACACCCTAATTAATCCAAGAGATTTCCTATAGTTTGCACTCAATATATATCAACACCCTATCCCATTATGCTCACCAATGTTTGTAATGAAATATCCCTTCCATGCAAACAAAGTTCAAGGAAGAACGACTTTAATTGGATTAGCGAGAATGTTTCTTTCTTTTCCCTAAACATCATAATACACAAACCAATTGTTCGAAAACTAATACACTTAGAATTTAACAATAACACTGGGATCACTATAGAAAAATGATTACAAATTTTCAACGCAATGATTGACATGGAAAATATACAATTTCATTAGTCAAGAAAATATTACACAGTGATTGACAATATACAATTTCACAGTCAAGAAATTATTACAGAGTGATTGAGATATGCAATGTGGATTTTATACCAACTATAATCTCCTAGAAAAATCTAGCTGACCATTAGTGTATAGAGTGAACATAGAACATAACGAACTAAGTCATTGGGTTTCACAAGATTGGAAGTAAAAAAAATAATTTTGGACCCAAAGAATTATGTACATTAGTACTTACAATAAATTCTAGATAATTACAATTTGAGTACAAAATTAGTCACAACCAAAGGCCCCCTAACAACAAGAGTTCATCTCCTCCTTCCTCGTTTTCCCTATGAAGGGATCTTGGAGGTAAGGCCTCTTGTATTTCCCAAGAAAGGTGCTTGTATCCACACATATGGGGTAAAAAACTAGTTTCACATGTGAATTCTATGTTCTCTCACACTTGCACGAGCTCCATGGAGTCATTCTTCACATACCCTCCCTTTAGAGGTATTTTTTTAGCATAACTATAGTCACTCAAGTGACCATAACTTGGGAAAATCATCTTCGAATTGAGAGTGTTCAAATTTTATGGATTCTTCAATTTAATAGGGTTCTTTGAGTGGTTTTAAGCTACCATTTGGTCACTACAAATGCCCTTTGCAATAACCCAAATTTTATTATCAAGTATTTTGACTCTTGATGCAATTCATGTTGAAACATCTACATGCATATGCAAGCTTGTCGCTTCAATTGGAGTGCTAAGGATAATTTTCTTACAATGTCGTACCTCTGCAACCAACTTTGCCCTTTCATATGAGTCCTTTGGTCAAGTTGTATACATCTCAATCTTGTTGTTGCATTCTCTTTGCATGTAGTAAGTAATAACCATAGATACTTGTGTATATGCATCTTAGGCATGATTTCACCTTTGCATATTTATGGAAAATAGAATAACTTCTATACAAAATTGCACCGAAAGCTTCTATATGGTATATTTTTTGTGGTAGGAGGTTCTTTGCAAGTAGTAGAGAGGAGAATAACAAAAAAAAAGAGGAGATTCTTCTGTAGGTATTAACAAGAAGAATTACAAAATGATTATCTCGATGAGGTTGTGTAATGTCCTACGGTCATTTAATTGATGCTTTTTAGCACCCTTTTGCTATTATGGTGCATATAAAGCACAATGATCATTTTATCACTGTCCGTGATGATATTAAGACTTCTATGTGCATACTAAAATCTTTTTTTTCTTTTGCTTTTATCTTTACAAAGATGTATGATTGGTTGAATTTTTAGTTTCCATTGTTTATATCATTAGACTTTCACCTTATTTGTATCTAGTATAGTACCATGTAGAAAAAAATACACACTCACACACACACATACACACACATACACACTTACATTGAAACCTAGCACTATGGTGTTAGGAACATCATCACCACCACACAACGATAATATGCACATAAAAGTTTATTCATCTATTCACCATAGGTTCCACACTAGAATTCTTAATTGTAATGACCTCCACGGTCACTCCTTCCACACTAGGGTGTAGAGCTAACCATGTGTCCAAATCACCTTGATGATGATCGAGTCCTCCACATGGGTCTCTAAAGCAATAAATCACATGGGATCACATGAAATCACATGAGTTTCTAAGATGGAGTCCCTTCACTTGCACATACACCTTCAAAGACGAAGCCTCCAAAGCTTAGAACAAATACTTAAGGTTCAAACCATTCAATTGGTGTAACTTTCGCAAGGGCTTCGCAATAAAACCAAGGGTTCTCCAAAGGGTTTTGAGCATTTAAACCCATGCAACTAGCTTCTTGAACCCATGATTATACAACATTCTTCCCACCTTAAAATGTTTTTTCCTCGAAAATGTGTAGAAACATATTATGTGGAGTTTTACCTTCGCATCATCACCAATCTCATCAATCATGGACTCACTCTCAAAGATTACAAACTTAGCATAAAAGTCCACGATCAGAGTGTTTTTCAAGTCATGAAGGAGGCAGACGACGGGGCACAATGTGAGGTAAGTGATCATTTTTCCTTTGTTTTTCTTGCTTAAGCACTAGAGAATGATAGATGCAACTTAGATGCAAGTACACACGTGATATAAGAGGTGAAAGGGGAAAAACGGAGCTAAAACAAGCCAAAAAGTGCAAAAAATGTAGAGCAATCACCTCTATGCAAGGGGGTATTTTTTTCACGTTTTTGGGTCTGCATAACTTCTTAGAGCATAGATTTACATGTAGCAAGAGGTGGTTTTAGGAAAAATTGCCATTTAAGCAAGTTTTCAAACTCTTGATTGCTCGAGAAGAAGCACTTTATAGAGCAATCACCTCTTTGCAGAATTCGGCTCAAAAAGGACCAAGAAAAACTCGAGTTATTGCAACCAATTTCCCTATGTTGGAAGGGAAATTTCCTTTATGCAGAGTGCCCAAAATTAAAACTAGAGGCCATTTCACGGTTGCCCAAGTTGCAAGATAGAGTGAAAAACTTAAGCAAGACCAATAAACAACCACTCATTGCCTTAGGTTGGCAGGGTAATCACTTATTTGCAAGGTGTGATTATCTGCTAGAAGTTGGAGTGAAAATGTTGCTAAGACTCTTAATAATGGTGCCAAAACAAAGATGAACAAAAAAGTCGCAAAAAAGGAGAAAAACCACACATCCTATTGCTCTAGATAGCAAGGCAATCGCATGGATTATGTAAGCTCTAAAATTGATTTCTTTTTGTATTTTTTTCTTGTGGAGCATATTGTCGAGGACTTTATAAGGTAAACAAAAAGATCAAGTTCATAAAATAAAATCTAGCATGAAAATCCAACATCGATTGCTCTAACTATTAGGGAAATCAGTTGGAGGATTTTTCATGCATTTTAAGGAATTTGAACTTGAAAAATTCCTAGAATAATCTATGGGCCAATGCCAACCCTATAATCCCATAAAACCAAAAGATTGCACAAAAATAACTTTGAAAAGTCTCCTATTGAACTACCAGAGCAATCAAATGATTGCATTTGGGGATTTTCTAGGGTGAAACTGAACTTCTAGACCCTTAAGGCCTACATAAGCCTTAGGTGAAGAGTTTTGGAATTTTTTGGTGGAAAAAAATAGCTTTGCAAAGAAAAACATGCTCTAGCATGTAGGGCAATTGGATGTTATATTTGAGTTCTTTTTTAACCAAAATTTATGCTTTTCAAATACTTAAGCTCATACAAGTATCCTCCTACTCTTTGGTAAATAAAAGATAAAAAAAAAGCTGATTTGCAAACTATTGATTGCCCAAACTCTAGGGAAATTGATTGTTAGAAAAAGTTGATTTTTTGGCTCCAGTTGGGTTTATGTGTAACCTAGGAAGTTAGTGGAGCTTAGTAATATCCTTTGGTACAAGAAAAACCATAAAAAGATTTACCTACAAGTTCATTGCAAGAAAACAATTACTCTAATCCTAGGGCAATCACCTATTGGAAAAGAGTGATTTTTGCACTCGTTTGGGCTTCTTGATAGATAAGATCTTTGGGAGCATTTCAATAACTTGTGCCATTGAAAAATCAAGGGAAGATACAATTTTGCATTCATCCCATTGTCCTAGCTACAGAGCATCTACAAACATTAGGGAGTCATAATCAAGTGTTGAAACCCCTCAAAGTCGCATGGATATGCTTATTACAATCAAACACTTTCCTTAGCTCTTAGGGCAATCACCTATTAAATTTTGGATGTATTTGAAGTGATTTTTGAATTTTGAAAGTACACAAAGCTTTGCACAAGATTGTAGTTGCATAGAATAGTTAAAAGGTCAACTTTAAGCAAAAGGGAAACAAAGGATTTCCCAAAACCGTATCTTTTATAGTGATCTAAGATAAAACCTATTTGTCTATTTTGACCCCTAGGACCCTAAATAGACATAAAATTTTCACCTAAAATCCATTTTTTGAGCTCTAGAGCTTGTCAAGAAGCTCATTTCAAATCCCACATGATTCCATTTTAATATACGATATTTTGAAGTTTACATTTAGGATGGAGTGGGATGACAAGTGAGCCTTTAGAAAATTTCCACCAATAAAGGGGGGACAAAAAGACCACCAAGAGAGAACTAAAATTAGGCCACCTCTAAAGAGTAAAGGGGTTTGAAATATAGACCAGTTCTAGGCAGGGGGAATTAATTTTTGTTTTCTCCACTTTAGAGATCATTTAATATTTCCTAATCCATCCATATCCTTATTCATTATACAGAGATCTAAGGTCACCTCTTTTTTTTCTTTCCAAGCTTGTATATAAAGTGGTATTATTATTTACAGGTGTAGAAATTTGACAATTGATTCAAATTGATGAGAGACTTCAGAAAGAGTCAAGTAAGGATAGCTTTATCTAGGTACAACACTTGCTTTTGAGTTCCTTGGAGAGAGGAAACATAATCACTACACTACACAATTTGCTTGGCTGCTTGCTTATGATTCTTAGATAAAGAAGATAACTAAGAACCAACAGATCAACATGAAGTATCATCTCAATGATTGAGAGTGTTATAGGATCGAATAGGAGCATGAATTATTACACATCAAGTGAGTTAGAGAGTGAGATTGAAATAATGGCCTTATCAAGCTCCAAGGATATGCAAAAACCTGATTTCAACATGCAAATAGATTGGATGTCAAGGCTTGAGCATGAATTCCAAATTTGACTCACCTTCATGCAAACTAATACGTTGGGAGTTGCCATCTATCAAGATGATTGTGAATAATATTGCTAGACTTGGTGATCTTAGGGATCTGGATCTATCGAACATCATCATGGTAAGACCAGAGGAAGAGTTGCTAGTAGAAAAGATAGGAGCCTATTACATGGTTGCATATACACATGAATGAATCACTCCACAAGCGGTCAAAGTTCTAGAAAATATAATCTCCAAACCAGAGCCACAAGAAACTCAAAATAGAACTGATCCTAGTCCTCTACCATCTCTAACAAGGACCATACATGTAAGCAAGGTAATTCATAATGAATTGCCTCTTGAGGTTTACTTGGTGCCAAACTCAAAAGAATCCTTTTGGGCTCTACCACTACCTACATGGAGAGGTCCTTATCACTAGTATATTCATGAGTATAGGTATGCTGATCCAATTCTACTTCCCAGGTTTGAGGATGAAAGGAACATACCAGATTTTCTAATTGAGGCAGGTGACCGACAACCTTTCGCACATCATGGCCTACTTGTATTTGTGAATGGCACTCCGAGTATAGTAGTCATTCTAACTTGTGTTCTGGGAATTCCAAACCCTTGACATTGATGATTCCAACAAACCTTGTAGTCACTACTATAACACCTACTTCAAGTATATTATCTATCAATACCGCTACAATGATGCAAGATGCTACTATCTTTGTCACTCAGACAATAATAGTCTCAACTCCATTGACATTAGTCACATCTATACCCTTGAACATTACTACCCCATGGCAACATGTACCTACTACATCTTTTACGACAATTCCACTAATGTTGCCAATGCTAGGTATGCCACCACCCCAACCTACTATTCCCCCTATGTTTCCATAGTGGCCACCTAAAAATCCACATCTAGTAATCCACTAGGCCAAAAAGTGCCAATTGCACCAGAATTTCTCTCATTCCTCAAGAATTGGCAGAACAACCACAAATGCCACTAGTTCAAGTTGTCAGAATTGATTTCATTGGAAGGCTTAGACCTTCCCAAGTGGAAAATTGTATGCAAGAGTAACAGGAAGGATAGGAAGGGTAATCCTCATGCACACACGTTTGAGTTTAGAAAAGTGTTGTAAGCTAAGAAAATATAAGAATTTGTCACAAAATATCAAACCTTTGGACTCACTTTTAAAGGGATTCCCCTAGCACGGTCCTAACCACTCTGCATACATACTTTTCAACATATAAGTCAAATCATGAAGGCATTCATATCTAAATTTGCTAAAAGAGGGGTTAGCATGAAACCTCGGCAATGATAACAAGATTCAAGCTTCAAACAAAAAGCCAATGAGGACTTGAGGTTAGTTGCAAATCACTACAAGCAATATGAGGCATGATTTGTTATGCAGGACCTACCATCTAAGCCAAACTTATTGCTTATTTCTTAGATGTTTTGCAAATGGCTAAGTTAGATACTACAACTTATTTGTTGTGTCCTACCACCTTGGATGATTAAATACACAAATGCATAAACATTCAGGAGACTTGGGTAATTCTCTTCAAGTATTCTCACCCATTGTTGCCCCCACCCCAAGTGTGACTTCAAGTTCCTCATCAACTGATGAAATGTAGAGGCTATTTCCACGAAATTGAACATGAAAGCTTCTAGGTCTCCACTGATCAGGTGTTCATATTGTGGAGGAGAGCATCCAAGTTATATGGGTAATAGAAGACCACCTCCTCATGCATATCCACAACACTCCACACAGTAAGGCCAATATCAAAATAGACCAGTAATGAGATATTATCAAGTCCCAACACCTTTTGCTCTATTTTTTCAATATCCTCCATGATACTTGTACCCAATCATGCACCAAATGAAATATTAGTTTAAACAAATGTTGGAGTGCCCTACGTACCTAGCCACACCCATGTTGAGTCAACAAACACTTTCTCCTTAACAAGTAATTCCATTCAATTATGGACAAGCACAAGAGCATATGTAACATGCTATAATGACATTGGCCCAATTGAAAGTTCTCTTAAAGCAAATCAGTAATATCCTTATGCCCAACATAATGGCCCATCCTAAGACTATTGAGGTTATTGAGATTCTTCAAGTGGACATGATGATCATTATGGCTAGAACTATGGTCATGGGTATAGGAAACCTGATTTTAGGCACGTGCATTACACGAATGTCCCATAACCAAACAAGGCCCGACCTCAATTTAGACCTACTAAGATGAGGGGAATATGCTCTAGATGCAGTTGGAACCACTTCATAAGAGATTGTCCACATGTGCAATTTCCCTAGTTGCTGCCATACCATCTAACAATTCCTTTTGTAACGATTGTGAGGAGATGCACCTGTACAAAGACCATCGTCAGGATTTGAATAGGGAAAAACCAACATCTATAAATATGGTGCTCAAAAAGCAAGATCAACTTACTCAAGAGAAAATTTAGCATCAAGCTTTGAGGATGCAATAGCATAGGGCATCAACATTATCATGGCCATGATCGCATGCTTATCCACCACCCTACCCATACCCTTACCAAAATCCATGGATTCAACTTGGATCGATCATTGCTTACTAGATGTCTTCCAATTTAGAAGGATTATTGAGAGCCTATCATGACAGATTTAAAGCTGGACCACCAATAGAGCATCCTCACAAATATTATCCAAGAGGAAAACTAGATGGGGAATGTCTAGCAATGTGTCAAAAATTGGTTGAAATTCCTTTAAAAGTGTTAGATAATATTTCCAAGGACCCAAAAAATGATCCATAAGCCTTTGTCATGGCTATGTGTCAAGTAAATTCTAATGTAAAGCCAATTAAAGATTAGAAACCATGCATATATGCTCGATTAGGCCACTCTCCTAAGCATATGATGAAATTTCTTATGGATACAAGTGTCACAACTAATGTGATCAAACTATCTCTCATACAAAACTTGAAGGCTAAGATGAAACTTCTGGAAGCCTACTTGATAGGCTAGAGAGGTATTCAAACCCCATGTGTTGGAGAAGTTACACTTCCCATGCATTTGGGCAAAGCCGAATATGAATAAAATTTTCAATCTACAAGGATAATGATCTCATCAAACATGTCATCTTAGGAGAAGATTACTTTGTTAATCAAGTTACAATCAAACACAAATGTAAACAAGTACAGAAGAAAAATACATACCTAAGAAAACACATAGCTCTAGTGGCTAGACATACTGGTTACACAACTCTCTTGTGCTTGCACAACAATCATAATCACACATCTTGATGCCCAAGAGATTGGTACTACAATATCATGATCCTCCTTACATTTTGCAAGAAGAAACAAGCCGCTCATAAAAGGCTGCTTTGACAAAGAAATTCTCCACAAAATAAACCACAATTTGTATTCAAAGAGATTTGGATACTGTTGGCATACAAGTCATACAAAGAGCATACAAGCACAACGGAGGAGTCATGCACAATACGGTAACAAGGCCCAATCATTTTTTTCCATAAACTATTTTCAACTCAAGTGATTTTCATCACTACACACACATTGTAAATCCCATTTTTGGTAAAATAGACTCCATTTTGTTCAAGCCAAGGAGTCCTCAAGCTTGAGAAGTATTAGAATTAGCTGCATACCAATTTTCATAATTTTTAGACTCCGTTTGAGCCCTCAAATAGGCTGTAGAACCTAATTTTTAACTAGGCCGGACACTAGGTCTGGACAAGGCCAAAGCTAGTCAAAAAACTATAAAAAGAGCTAGAGAGCTCATTTTTGAGGTTAGATTGTGAGTGATTTGAGCTTATGTAAGAGACTTTTTGACTAATGCAAAGAACTCCATTGTTCCTCTCCTTGTTCTTGCCTTGTGTGCGCGTGTGTGTGTATGTGTGTGCATGTTTGTGTGCTTCTCACTCACACACTTGTGCCATCACTTGCTCATAGTCTTCATACTAGTCCTCACGTCTCCACGGATTGACAATTATGAGGTGGATCTCCTCACGTTGGTACTTGCCATTGTGCTAGAGTGACACCAAATTTGGTGCCATTGCCGGGGAGAGATCTTCGAGGCCGAGCGTGTGATGGTAAGACATAGAGTTGAGACATTGGAGTCATAGGTAATATCCTTTCTTTTCCTTAGTTTTCTTCATTTTTTCTGGTTTTTTGCATCACTATCATCACCATCATCATCCTCACCATCTCCCACCTCCATCTCCATCTTCACAAAAATTTCAGTTTTTTGGTCATATTCCATTCCCCACCTCATTCCCCTCATTTCATTCGTGTGAGAGAGCGAGAGAGAGCTTGCATGCTATCTGTTTTTGTGTGTTTTTTGAGCTTTTGCTACAGGATCTAGCTGTACCACCATCTCCAACAGCTTGCATAGGTATGGTAGAACTCTGCACAGGTCCTGCGATAATGACCTCTGTCTATCGCGATAGATAGAAAAACTCAGTATTTTTTGAATGCATGCTTGGCACGATAACCTACACCATTAGAGCACTCCAAATCACTAGAAGTTTAAAAAAAAATTGCGTTTTTTCAGTCTATCGCGACAAACACCGTCTATTGCGACAGACATCGTCTATCATGATAGACAACACCCCATGATAGAGGCCATCTATCGTGACACACACCGTCTATTGCGATAGACAGAGCCCACGATAGACGACAAACATGGTATATCATGACAGACACCCATCTATCACGACACACAGAGACCCATGATAGACCCTGTCTATCGCGACAAACCAAAAGCACGACAGACGATAGACTCAATCTATCGTGACAGACACCCGTCTATCGCGACAGACAAAGACCCACGATAGACACCGTCTATCGCGATAGACCAAACCACGATGCACAATAGACCCCGTCTATCGCAATAGACACCGTCTATCGTGACAGACAGGCCCACGACTGACGACAGACAACGTCTATCGTGACAGACACCCGTCTATCACGATAGACAAAGACCCACGATAGACACCGTCTATCGCAACAGACCAAACCACGACGGATGATAGACCCCTTCTATCGTGACAGACACCGTCTATTGCGATAGACAGGCCCACGACAGATGACAGACAGCGTCTATTGCGACAGACACCTGTCTATCGCGACAGACAGGACCCTATGATAGAGACCGTCTATCGCGACAGACACCCGTCTATCACGATAGATAGCCCCACACGACAGCTAGTGTCTATCACGACAGACACCATCTATCGCGATAGACAGACATTTTTGGCAAAAAATAAGGGGGTAAATTTTTTGAAAATTTAGGCTAAATTTTGGGCATATTTGCATAGTCAATTACTCATACATTTACAAAGGCCTTAGAAAAATGCATTAAAATCTTGAAAGGTCCTGATTGTTTGTTTTAACCCCCTGAACCCGAACTGTCATAACTTTTTTATATGAAATCCATGTTTTGAGCTCTAGAGAAATTTTTTTGGCAATACAAAAGGGAGAAGAAGGGTCTTTAAAAGTGTCTGTATCAAATTTTCTATCAATTAAAGGTAAAAACTTGAGCTAAACTTGGAACTTTTACAAGATCATCGAGAGCATTTGGAGAAATCAAAGCAAGTGCCATTGTGTGCAGGCTTGAGAACACGCTTCCTAGGCAGAGAAGCATAGCAAGGAGAAACGAATTGAGGTTGGACTATCTCTAACCCCCTCAGTTCATTCTTAGCTTAGGCTAAGTGCAAGTAGTTGTCTTGATTGACTAGGGGTATGGTAGGAATACTCAAGTTCTAAGAGCTTCTAATTTCTCAAGTCCAAGAATAGGTTAAAGTACAGTCAAGGGACAACTTAAGGCAAAAGGACTTAAAGTAAGTGGAACAAGTGATTGGTGTCAAAGAATCAGCAACATGGTTGTACAAGGATCATTGGGTTAGTTGGAAGGGCATATAAACCTTAGATCAGGAAGACACCTAGGGAGAGACCGTCAAAGTATTAGATCATCTGAGGCCAGTGTCAACCATACAGCTAGGTCTTGGGCCCAACAATTGAGCGATTACCCCTACGCTTTGGACTCAGAAACTAGTGACTCGGAGATGTCTTATAGTATGGAGAGACCTGTGGGTAGCTCAGGAGTGACATACCTAGACAAACCCGAGGGTCCCTATAGGACTCAATTGGAGTATAGCAGGACTAACCGCTTAGGTGCATGCATCTATGAGGATGGTCTGAGAAGATCTGTTGTCCAAATTAAAAACCCGGATCAGCCCAATGGACTAGAACACCCATTCGAAAATGGTTCCTACATAGATAAAGAAGGAACAATGTATGTGGTCACGAGCCAACCTGAAAGGACGGATGAATTTGGCAACATAATCTCTGAACCTGAAATAGGTGACATAGAGCAAGGGAACTTAGGAAAAGAGCCAAAAACCCCTCAAAGAAAGTCGATTTTGACAAGAATAATCACTCCAGAGTGGGTTCCCCAAGACAATAGGAGCATAGATTTGCTTGTGAATTGAGAGACAGATGAGGCTATTTGGAGGTATAAGCCTGAGCAACCTAATGAAGTGGGGGCACTTACCATCTATGAATTCAAATATCTTGATAGATCAAGCAAAATGACCTACTTAGATGATGCTTCGAAAAGGATCTTTGTGGTCTCAGAGCATGGAAGACACGTATACACTTGGAGGGGTGAATTTGTTTTTCCCCGACCTCGATCCACTCTGTCTTATGGTCACCAAGGAGTTGGAACATCTTAGGATCATGGGACTCAAAGAGAAAGGAGTAGAGATAGACCCGAGGTGAGCTTTGCTAACCCATTGGGAAGGGAAAGAACGAGGACAGAGACAGATAGGATGGATAGGGAGAGACATAGGGATCTGAGGAATCCAAGAAATACCGACGAATTCCCTTTGCCAAGGCCTAGAGAACACACTAGAACCTTAAGGCCCACACAATTGGTTAAATCCATGAAGAATTGCTTCGATGGCATAGGAGACCCATATGACCACGTAACAGAGTTTAGGCAAGTTTTGAGAGCTGAGAAAGTTGAAGACTTGTTCACTCAATACAATGCTTTTGGACTAACTCTCAAAAATACCACCTTGACTTGGTTTCAACCGCTTCACCAAGGTCAATTCAGAAATATAGATCAACTTCTTGAAGCATTCATCACTGAGTTTTCAAGAGTGGTATTCGGCATAACACATCCTCCCTGATATACAGCTTCAAGCAAACACCTCAAGAGACAGTAAGGCTCGCAAGAAGAAGGTTTATGCAATAGCTAGAGAGATGCCCTGCTCCAGAGTTACCCACTCTAGCCAAACAAGTGGTCTTATTTCTAGACGGATTGTTAAGTATGAAACTGAGATCATACGTGTGCTTGAAGGATCCTAGATCCATAGAGGAGTGTGTACGCATGTGCATAGACATTGAGGATAATCTACGGGAGGAATTAGAGCTCTCAAAGATATATAAAGATTCAGATAGTTCTACAAGCCTCACTTCCTCACAATCAACATCAATTGAGGATCTAGCAAAAAAGTAGCTCAGAAATTAGGTGTTTCTAGCAAGCAGATTCCTAGATTTGCCCCAGGAAAACGATGCTACACCTATGGAGGAGATCATATGGCTAATGTGTGCCCTGTCATGGCTCAACCCCAAGTGAACCCTAACAACTAATACTACACCATAGAAAGGAGATACACCAACCACAGTGCACAAGACTGCCCATATAATAAACAAGTCGTTAGAAAAAATTATCCTCAGACTTACCCACAGCAAGGAAAATACCCGAATCAGTACCCACAATAGCAGTATGGTAGGCCCCAGCAACCCTATCAACCACCCTATCAAGGGCAGCAAAAACCTCAACCAGTCCTAGTGCAGCAACCCCCTCCTCTAGCCAATGTGATCCCAGTGAAGTATGCAGCTGCAGAAGAAAATCTAAATAGAGCTTTAATGCCAGTGACACCATCGCTTTCAAAAAGTGACCCAAGTGATCATAGTTTTGACTCTACACATATCGAGAGCCCACAAGCTTACTACATGCAGTCACCGAAGCATAGTGAGTCATACTATTATGAAGAGCTGAGTGAATCTAGTTGGGAGCCAGAATATGCGAATGTCATGTACGCAAACCCCAACTCTAGACCTCAGCCTGGGTTGATAAGACCTCCATTTCCTAGAGGACCATGCTTCTGATGTTAGGGCGATCACCTCATTCATGATTGCCCTCTACCTGCACCCACACAAACCCAATCTGTGACAATTCAAGGCTTTTGTCCAGATTGTGGAAGGGAGCATTTGTTACGAGAGTGTCCCAAGAACCGCCAATATGCCAAAAATCACCCCTATCAATGTTATTGGCTTAGTGGTAGACTCCACAGGAAGTGTGACATCCACGGCCCCAGTGCAATTCATCACAAGAGCTCAGGCACTTAAGCAGAACCAAGACTTAGGTCAGGAAAAGAATGCGGAGGTTAGCAAGACTGAGAGCCAAAATAAGAAGAGGACAAGAGCTTGGAGAGAAAGCCGTGAACGTATGAAAATGCAATGGGCAAAGAAGATGAGCGGACTCGAGGAAAGTTTGTGAGAGACCAAAGCCAAAATAATAGAAATCATATCTCAAACACACTCTCACACCTCACCTCCACTACCATCCCCATCACCTTCCATTCCTCAACCTTCTAATCCACCACACGTAACCCACCCACCACCCCGAGTAGGATCAATCTTAGCGAATACCACTCCCGAGGACATAGATATGATGCTTAGGGCATATCAGGCCAGAATCCAGGAAGGGCCAAATGTAACAAATCATGAAAAGTGTTACCCTAGAGCGGACCTAGAGCTTGAACAAACAAAACTTTGCCCTAAGATGGTGGAATTGGCTCAAGCCATGTTTGAGGCCAGTCGCCTCTTCAATTGCTCTAGCTCCACTAGAACACCATTGCATTTTGATGGTCTATTAGATAGATTGGAGAGGTTAATCTCAAAGTCTCGAAAAGGAGTCACCTCCTAGTCTAAGGAGAGTGCAAGTGATAGAATAAGCATTCCTCCCAAGGATGCTTATGCGCCCAATTCCACTGAACCAGACACCTCTTCTTCTATGAATCGGTATTCACCAGAATTCTTGCAAGAGATTCAAGAAGAGAAATGGGCTAAAGAAAGTGAAGATCCTCCTCCAATTGAACTTGTGGATGACGTGCACGATCAATTCCCATAAGACATTCCTTCCATTTATGGAGAGCAGGAAAGTGCCCAATCTCATGAGAGATTAGACTTCGAGTCAAATTCCTTACATGAACTACCCCATTTCACATGCCCATGGGAAGCTAAGTCTACTTGTATGAGAGCACCCATGGTCATGATAAGAAATGAAGACTCAATCATACCTAGGAATATGGAGGTAGTGAAGAATACTAAAGTGCAGTGCAACCTCACTTTAGAAGAGCTACTCAAAGTTAAGCCTGAATTGTGGAAACATGTAGCCGAACAAGTGCCAGACATATCAAAACCTCGTTCCCAAGTAGGATCTCATAGAACAATGCCGGAAATACCTTTGGACAAGATAGGGGACATGAGCGAAGGAGAAGAAGGAAATACCTATCTCCCTATCACTCATCAGGGTTACACAACCAAGGCAATTTTAGACTCAGGTGCAGGTGTTGCAATTGCTACCATTTCCCTATGGAAGCGTTGGGGCAAGCCAACACTTCGGCCAACAAGAATGAAGTTGCAAATGACCAATGGTCACATTGAGAGACCTTTAGGACTACAAGAAGGGATAACTCTCACCACTTGTGGTGTAGAGTTTGAACGTACTTTTGCTATATGTGATTTTAGCAAAAACCAAGCCTACACGATGATTCTGGGAAGAGCATTCTTGAGGCAGTTGCAAGTGGTACAAGATTGGGGAACCAATTCTTTGTATTTGCAACACTTAGGTGTTACAACCAAAGTGAATCTCAAAGATTTCTCTCATAGAGATGTGCCCCCTATTCAATGGAATCCCATCCATAGAGCTAAGGATGACATGGAGTCAGTGCATTCCATAGGATCAGGATCCTCATGGATGCATGAAGACACTCACTTATGGATGTGTAAGGTTGTTGCAGAGCTAAAGAGCGCACTAAGCAGAGAAAAAGACGGGCCCCAAAATTTTTCCGATTTGGACACACAACTTTTGTATCATAACCACTTTTGTATATATTTTCCGTTGTAAATGCACTAGAGGAGTCCTCTAGATGCATCCCCACAGAAGATTATTGGTTTACCCATGTACAATAGTAGGAAATTAGTCTTTTAGTGAATAAAGTGCCAGTCTCTCGTGTGAAAGGACCAAACTTATGGCACTAGTATATAAGTCAAAAGTGACTCTTTGTAAAGAACTTTTTGCCATTGTGAAGAGGGAGCACTTTTGAATTTTCGAGTTTGCCTCTTTCTTGCTGATTTTGATCTTCATTTTGCTCTTGTATGTGTGTGTGATGCTTGAAATGCATGTGTAGGACTGTTGTCTACCCCTTCCCCTTTGTTTTGAGCTGCTGTAGTGCGTGCGTAAGCTAGGAGAAGCTGTGGCGCGGGTGTTTGTGACTCCCGTAATTCACTGTTTTTGCCATAACTTGAAGCAGAGTAGTCAGAATTGAGTGAAACCACGACCATTAGATGCGTCTCGTCGAGAGCTTCGAAACGAGTACCCTATTGCCTATGTTCGGAGTTCTGAGCTGGGAGAAAACCTCAAAATACGAAAACTGCTGAAAAGAGGCTTGCGGCAACACTTTCAGTATTTCAGTAAGTGTGAGAGGTAGTAGTCTTTTCTCGTGCATGCTAGCTAAACCACTTCATTATCCATCACGTGTGCACAAGTCTTCATACACTTGGTTAGTCGCTCCTTAGGATTGACATTTAAATGTGTGTTAAAGATCCCACTATATGCACTTGTGTGGCAATTGAGGTATAGTCTCATTGGCACAAGTCCTTGAGTTTTCTTGGCTCAAGTACACACGTTTTTGGCGCCGTTGCCGAGGAGTCACTCTACCAAGGTGCCTTCGTGATAGTTATAGAGCGAGTGTGATCGAATCGTACTTGTAGACGCAAATTCATCCTTTGGCAAATAGTCCATCATTTCAGCACTTGTCACTTCTCATCTTCGAGGTGTGTGTGATAAGTTTTAGGTTTAGGTTTAGGAGGAGGGAAGAGAAGGAGGAGTTAGGGTTAGGTTAGAAGGAGAGGAGAAGTGAGGAGAAGAGGAGTAGGAGTAGACCAAAATCCCCAAAAATCACCAAAAAATTTCCAAAATTTCAAGTTCTGTCCAAAAAAAGTATAAAAACCAAAAAATTGATTCATTTGATACTTCACTGCTCACTGGTATCGTCTGCGACAGTGATCCGTATCGTGCGTGCAGTATCGTGTGCTTCAGACCTTCAGAGCTTGTGTGAGAGTTTAAAGAGCAAGCAAGAGCAGATAGAGGTAAGATTTTGACAAGAACATTTACCTAAAACTCTCTAAACATGCACAAACAAGTGATTAAAAGGTGTGCGCAGTATCGCGGGGGGGAAAATTTTTGATTAATTGCATATTTTGTGAGAGACAGAGGCTTAGGAGTGAGGAGAAGGGTGAGAGGTGCAAGGGGGTATAAAAATTTTCAAGTTTGGAGACCTTTTGGCTTGAGTATCGCGATCGGTTGAGTTTTGGTATCGCGATACCAAAAACTCGTATCGCGACACTCGCCAGAGGTGTCGTATCGTTGGATACCAGCCTTGGTATCGCGACACTATTTCGGTATCGCGACACTGAGTTGGTATCGCGATCGTATCCGGTCCCTGGTATCGTATCGTCTGGTACTAAAACTGGGTATCGCGACACCATTGTGGTGTCGTATCGCCTAAGTTTTTAGTATCGCGACCTCACTTTACCGGGTGGTATCGTATCGCTTGATACTTTGGTATCGCGACACTACTTTGGTATCGCGATCGGGCCCTCCCCAAGTGTCGTATCGTTGATTGCTTATCTTGGTGTCGCGACACCGTAGTGGTATCGTGTCGCCAAGATTGGTATCGCGATCGCACTCATCACGGTGAGATCGTATCGCCTGTGGCCTCTGGTATCGTATCGTCGATTTTGCCAGTATCATATCGTGGTGTTTCCTAGTGAGGTATCGCGATATTATATCTGGTATCGTATCGTCGGTCTTTTGAGATCGTATCGTGTCTCGAGAACTCTGATATCGCGACACCACTGGGGTATCGTATCGTCTGTTCATTAGGACAGTATCGCGACACTGTCATTAGTATCGTATCGCCGAGGTTTTCAGGTGTCGTATCGTTTGTTTTCCGGGATAGTATCGCGACACTAGATTGATATCGTATCGTCTGGGTGTCTGGTATCGTATCGCATAGACCTCTGGTATCGTATCGTGGTCAGTGCAGTATCGCCGAGAGTAGTATCGTCAGGAAGTGGTATCGCCCAGATTAACCCCTTCTTTTGGCAGACAAATTGAGTCATTGGGAGAGCTACCCAAGGGGAATCTAAGAAGCATAAAGAGAGGCTTGGGAGAGTGAATGAACTTGAGGTCAGGAAGAGTTCTAAGTAGTCGAAGGAGTATCATATCTTCAGTAGGAAGTACTGCCCAGGCTAGTCACCACTCCGTTTACTTAGAAACCTCTAGTGACTCGGAAGAGGAATTACACATGGCTTCGGAAGACATGCAAGGTCCCACACCAACGAGAAGCTTCATGACTACTGTGGAGGGGGACTACCGTACTTCCTTGCAGTATGTGTCCACCAATGCCCAGGAGATTCCAATCTACCTGGATGGCTTAAATAGGTCTGTGGCCAGGATGGTAACTTCCCAAAATGCCACAATTGTACCCCGACCTGCTGTCAAATACGAAGGAGGTGCATATGTAGACAAGATCGGACATATCTACATTGTAACTGAATTCCCGGAAAGGATCAATGAAAGAGGGGAACTCTCAGACCCTGAAAACCTAGGAAGGATACAACCAGAAGAGTTTGTGACCACCCCTAGAGGCAGATCCCGAGTGTCACGTGTCTTGAGAGGTGACTTGATACCTCAAGACGACTATTTGTTAGAAGTCTATATGATTCACGGATCAAACTTACTGTTGCAAACCGATTCACCTGTTCCAGGGAGAGAAGAGAACCCCATGACATTCTATGAACTGAAAGACCCGGATGATGAGACTAGACTCACATACCTGGATAAAGATCAAAGAAGGTATTGGCCTGTGAGTATCTTAGACAGGTCTCGATTAAGATATATGGGTACACCTGTGTTTCCTCAGAGAGAGCAGGCAACAACCTCACAAAATCCATTTGGAAATCAAGAAGAAACCGAAAATACTGCATCAGGACAGACCAGCCATAGGAGCGTACCTAATCATGCTCATGTACAATTTGCCACGCCAGGAACACAAGCACACTATCAGACCCAACCAAGGATAGGAAATCAGTACAGACCACCAGTAAGACCACAACCACCGATAGGAAGACAGCCTGGAATGCCACCAATACGACCAGCTGTCCCTATTCTTCCTGTGATGCCCAGACCACCTGAACCGGTTAGAAGGCTGAGGCCTATTCAAGTCGCTAAGTGTGTATGAAACCCTTATGATGGATCAGGAGAACCATATGATCACATTGCTGAATTCAAACAAGTCCTAAGAGCGGAACAAGTGGACGACTTCTTTGTACAGTATGAGGCGTTTGGACTCACCCTCATAGGAACAGCTCTGACCTGGTTCCAACCTTTAGATCCCAATCAGTTTGGAAACATGGAACAATTTTTTCAAGAATTCATAGGAGAATTCACTAAGAGAGGAATCAAACACAATTCAGCTTCGTTAATTCACAGCTTCAAACAAAATCCTAATGAAACGGTGAAGAATGCTGCCAGAAGGTTCAACCAGTACGTGGATAGATGCCCAGCAGCTGAGAGACCCACTCAACAAAAGATGATTTCACTATTTCTAGATGGGCTCACTAACGGAACCTTAAGAACACTAGTGTACGTGAAAAGACTACAAACCTTGAGTGAGTGTCTTCAGGAGTGTATTGATTTGGAAGATAACTTGGCCGAGGACATCAATAGCAAATCCAGCCACACTAAATCGGACGATTCACGGAGTACCATCTCTTCCAACTCTAGTCATGTGGAAGAATTAGCAGAGCTATTAGCCAAGAAATTAGGGGCACAGGGGCAAAGAGCTTATCAACACCCAGCTCAAAGATTGCCTATGCTACGGAGATGTAGCTTATGTGGAGGAGATCACCCCACTCACCTGTGTGTTCGAGGAGGGGGCAGTGCACAACCAGCTTATCCATACAACAGGCAGCAACAACAAGGGACTTCGTGGTACTGTCACATAGAACAGAAATACACTAATCACACTACTGAGAACTGTCCATTTAATAGGCAAACACGCCCTTTCCAACCACCTCAGTATCGACCGTATGGATATCCACCTAGAGACCCGAACAGAGAGATCCCAAGATACAACCCTTATCCAACACAGACGGGAGTACCTAGACCAATTGAACAGATACCATACCCACCACCACAACCAGTGCTAGGACCCCAACCGTCGCAACCTCAACAAGTAGTATCAGTAAAGTATGCACAACCAGAAGAAAATCTCGAAAGAGCTATAATACCAGCCACTACAGTGACCCAGATAGAATCAACAAACCTTGGATACGAAACCCTACCAAGTGAGTACTATCCATATGAAGCCTACATGATGGAATACGAACCGGCATATGAGACTACATACTATGGGTATGAAGGCTATGATCAGACTTATGGAGCGGAGACTTCCACTCTAATGTATACAGCTCCTAAGGCACCACAACCCATGAGACCACCCAGTAGACCACCAGTACAGAGAGGACCATGCTATAGATGTGGAGGAGACCATTTCATTAGAGAGTGCCCTCGACCCTACAACCCTCCACCACCTAGAATCTGGGAAGGATATTGCAGTGATTGCGGAAAGGAACATCTTTTTAGGGATTGCCCTAAGAACCCTGTAAAAAACCAAGATTCTACACCAATCAATGTAATAGAGGTCATAGAAGGATCTGGAAGTGATAAGGAGTACACAGTGCCACTAAAAGCCATCACCAGAGCCCAAACAAAACAACAAAGAGAACAACACTTGGAAGAGGAACAAAAAAACAACAAGAAAATAAGCCCTTCAACTCAGATAGTGGAAGATTCTGAGGACCCATGCGAAAATTACCGTAACTCGAAAGCCCAGAAATGGAAAGAAAGACGAGAGAAACTCAAGGATAAATGGGCAAAGAACAAGGGTACAAACAGTAAAAAGCAAATCGAAAAATCAAGTAAACACAAAGAACAAGGGAAGTCTAAGGAGACTCCTGAGCTAATCGAACCTAGCTCAGATAGGGAGAAGCCCGGATCAATTCTAGCAGACCCAAAGCCAGACGACTTGGATATGTGGCTAAAAGCGTACCAAGCTAGAATCAAAATGGGACCGAACATAGAGCAACATGAAAAAATCTACCCTAGAGGGGAATTAGAAAAGGAAAGACTAGCCATATGCAGAAAACTCATAGAAGTAGCACAAACAACCCTAGAAAAGACTATCCCAACTCTACCAGAAACAAGGATTGCACAGGAACCTTATGAAGAATACATCAAACCAAAGGATAAAGAATTTAGAAAAGAAGATTCCCAAGGTGAACAAGAGACAGCACAAGATGGCCCTGTGTCAGCCATACCAGACTTAGAAGCAGAATGGCCAAAGGACTTGTGGAATAGAATCAGAGAGGAACAATGGAAGAAGAATGGTGTCGATCCACCACCATTTGATGAAATAGATGTGGAAGACTGTCAACCCCATCCTAACCTCGAGGAAGTCTACGAGGAGATCTCAAGACTCGATAGAGGTAGAGAGGAGACCATAAGTATTTCAACATTGCCTAACTATATGGGAGAGTACGAAAGAGAGTCAGTGATAATACGAGCACCCACGGTGCATGGAAAAGGAACAGGAAAGGGAAAAGAGAGTTCGCATAACTTAACAGAGTTAAAGAAAACAAAAGTACAATGCCAATTAACGGTGGAAGATTTGCTTCGACTTAAACCCCAGTTATGGAAGCAAATGGCAGATCAATTGAAACCACTGCCAAAGAATGGAGGATCAAAAGAAAAGGAACTGGAAAATAAGTCCACAATACAGGTTCCAGTCGATAAAGTAGGAGAGTTCAGTGAAGGGGATGAAGGGAATACCTGTTTACCTGTCATCTACAATGGGTACATGACCAAAGCTATCTTAGACACAGGAGCAGGGGTAGGAATTGCAACGAAGGAGATTTGGGAAAAGTGGGGAAAACCAGCCTTACGACCCACTCGCATGAAACTCCAGTTAGCAGACGGTCATGTGGAGAGACCCCTAGGAATATTGGAAGGAATTAAGTTAACCACGTGTGGAGTGGAATTTGAACACACACTAGCCATATGTAAGTTCGAAAAAGCAAACAATTATGAGATGATATTAGGACGACCCTTCATGAGACAGATGCGAGTCGTACAAGATTGGGGCAGAGATTCATTATATCTCCAACATCAAGGGAACACTACCAAGATAAATTTGCACACATTCGCTTATCAGGATGTCCCTCCATTACAATGGAATCCAGTCCACAAAGAAGAAGATGACCTATCCATTCACAGTGCTGGATCAAGTGACCAATCTTGGATGCACGAGGATGCCCAGTTGTGGATGTGCAAAGAAGCAAAGAAGGAGGAGTGTAAAAAATAAATGTGGCCAATAGGGCACCCTAACTATCGATCGATAGAAGACCCCGATTACATGCCTAAAATTTTTTCAGATGAACTCTTCGAACCACATGGCTGGATGGAAATCCTAGCCACATTAGATGTGTGTGTGAATGAGGAAGTATTGACGATGAACGATTGTATAGACGAGGAAGGATATGACGTGAACCTCTACATGGTTGTCCTCCAAGAAGTAGAAGCAGGGGAAATGGTAGAGGAAGAGTGGAAAGAAGAGTATGAAAGCATAGAAATGGAACCAGAGTTTGACTCTGAGGAACAATATTTAGAAACCATGCAAAAAGAATCAAAAGAAAGACCAACAAAAGTCTTAGCAATCGAAACCATCCCAATAATATACGAGCATAGAGAGGACACGAGTAAAGTGGAACCGGAACCAGACCATTTCGAAGCTCCAGAACATTTTAAAAGATACGAAGTGGAAGAAAGAAAGATAGCCACTCAAATGCCTAAACGAGAGGCCCGGGATGGAGAAGCCTATGACAACAAGGAACAAACCAAGAAAGTTGTTGTAACGATAGAAGACGGAGAAGAGAGGTGCACTCATATTGGGAAAGATGTATCGGAAGAGGAAGAAGAGGATCTCATACGACTCATCCAAGAATATCGAGACGTGTTTGCTTGGACGTACAAAGACCTCAAGGGTGTAGAACCCAGCATATGCGCTCATCGAATCCCTATGACATCAGATGCAAAACCTTCTAAACAACACCCTTATACGTATAATGAAGTTTATGCAGCAAAAATAAAGGAAGAAATTGACAAATTACTAGCGGTAGGATTCATTTATGAGATTGAACACACAGAATGGGTATCGCCACTAGTAGTAGTGCCCAAGAAAAATGGAAAACTAAGGGTGTGTATCAACTTGAAAAAAGTAAATGCAGCAACTATACGTGATAGTTTCCCTTTACCCATCACAGACCATCTTTTGGAAAGAGTTGCCGGCAAGGAGGTCTATAGCTTCTTGGATGGATTCTCTGGTTACAACCAAGTAGCTATTGCAACTGAGGACCAGCATAAAACCGCATTCGCGACTGAATGGGGAATCTATGCATTTAGAGTAATGCCTTTCGGGCTCACTAATGCGCCAGCCACCTTCCAACGACTGATGTGTCATGTATTCAAAGAATTTCTGAGAAAAAGTATGGAAGTATACGTAGATGATCTGTGTACATACTCAAATCAACGACCAGACCATATACCGGAACTGAGAAAAATATTCAATAAATGTAGACAGTACAGAGTTTGTTTGAACCCTGAGAAATGTGTCTTCATGGTACGACAAGGAAAAATCCTAGGACACATCGTTTCAAGGAATGGAATATCCACGGACGAAGAAAAGATTAAAGTTATCTTAGAGCTACCAAGACCCAAGAATGCAAAGGAAGTACAAGCCTTTATGGGACACTGTGGATATTACTGTAGGTTTATTCACATGTATGCCATAATAGCTAAGCCTTTATATGGTCTATTGACTCAGTTCACTTGGACAGACGAGTGTGAGAAGGCCCTCAACGAGCTTAAGAAGCGGCTGAGTACAGCCCCCATTCTGAAATCACCCAACTGGAGCAAGCCTTTTCATATTCATGTTGATGCTTCGAACTATGCCATTGGATGTATCCTAGCTCAACCGGCTGACGAAGGGAAGCTAGACCATCCAATCGCTTATGCGAGTAGACAATTAAACCAAGCAGAAAGAAATTATACGACTACTGAAAGAGAAGGCTTAGGAATGGTTTATGCAGTGAAGAAGTTTAGACACTACCTCTTAGCCAACAAATTCAAGTTCTTCATTGACCATCAGGCTTTGTTGTATTTAGTCAATAAGTCTTGCAACACGGGAAGATTGGTACGATGGTTCTTACTATTAATGGAGTTCGACTTTGAGGTAATAGTAAAAAAAGGAAACACACATGTAAGAGCAGATCACCTTTCAAGGCTAACGCATGGAGAACCACCTAGCGGAGTACCGGATGATTTACCAGATACGTATTTGTTTAATCTTGAAGTATGTCCAAAGTGGGCGGAACGACTAATTCCCATACTCACCCATGGCCCTCAACACTCAATAAATAAAGATAGCACAAAAAAGATTCTTCAAACAAGAAATTTACACATTGTTGCTGGAAGCATGTATTATAAGGAACCCAACGGTGTCTTACTAAGATGTGTCGAGGAGGACGAACAGAAGCAACTAATTCAGCAAGCGCACGTAAACAAGTGGAAGACCCATCAAGGGATGCATGGAACAATTCGAGAATTAAAAAGGTTAGGCGTATATTGGCCTGACATGTCAAAAGACGTTCACGATTATGTAAGTAATTGTGCGGAATGCAAAGAAACTATCCCGGAGGATCACGTGTCCTTACCTTTTTCGACCATAGCGCCTAATTGGAGTAAAACATTAGTACAATTCCTCAAAACGAAAGAGCACGAAATAGGAGCTAGCTTAGCAAGAAAGCGATCCCTAGAAGAAATGAGCAAGGATTATGTGATAATGGGAAAACAATTGTTTAAAAGAGGAAAAGACAATCAACTCAGATTGTGTGTGCATGAAGGAGAATATCTTCCCATATTAGAAATGGCACACGCAGGAGCGGCTGGAGGACATTTTTCAGTAGACAGAACGGTCAAGATGATTCTCTTTGCAGGCTTGTGGTGGCCAACTCTACATATGGATGCGGAGACATATGTGAGAAGCTACGAATCATGCCAGAGAGCGAAATATCCCATTCGAAGAGACAACATGCCTTTAAGACCCATGGTTTGTGCAAGAGCATTTACCAAGTGGGGTATTGATTTCATAGGACCTATCAATCCACCGGCTAAAGGATCACATGCGGAGTACATCATAGTAGCCACCGACTACTTAACCAAGTGGGTAGAAGCAAAAGCCACTAGAAAGAATGATGCTCAAACTACAGCAAAATTTCTCTTTGAGCATATTTTCACACGCTTTGGACTACCGATTGAGATAGTGAGTGATCGAGGAACGCATTTCCTAAACGAAGTCATTGAGTCGCTAATGAATGACTTTCTAGTGATTCATAAAAAATCAGCCCCATACCATCCTCAAGCTAACGGACAAGCTGAAAGTTCCAACAAGGTACTATGCACTGTATTGACAAAGATTGTCAATAATGGGAGGTCGGATTGGGACAAACAATTGCATCACGCAATTTGGGCCTTCCGAGTGGCATATAAAACGGCCATTGGAACCACACCTTTCAATCTAGTGTATGGGCAGAATGCAATTTTGCCAATTGACTTCTTAGTACCTACATTGAAAGTGGCCCAGCAATATGAGTGGAACGGTCATGAATTGTCCCAGCAACTAGATCAAATTGAGAAGTTACACGAGACTAGATTGCAAGCTGTAGCAGGCATTTATGCTGCTAAACGGAGACAGAAGGCATATTATGATTCACATATAAAAGACAAGGGACTAAAAGAAGGCGACTTAGTCCTAGTATACACCCTAAAACAACATGCAAAGAAGCTACAAAAATGCGGATATGGACCTTTGATTATAAATCGAATCTCTACTAGTGGTGCAGTCAATCTCGCTACACTAGACGGAGACATTCTTCCCAATTACATCAGTGGATGTAGAGTGCGACGATTCAGGGAACCATTAACTGATCAAATGTTAGCGCGGTTATTAAGTGCTCAAAATAGAAAAAAGGAAGAAGAGCGAATTAGAGAGGAAGCTCGACAGGAAGCACTAGAACGCATTAGGAAACGGAAAGAGTGGATCAGGCAAAGAGATGAACGCTATCTCCAAGGAGAAGAGCCCATCCCTATGGCAAACTATCAGGTCGAAAATCATGATACAACGGGTATGTGTAAAACGCAACCTTATCTAAACCTAGGGATTGGCAAGACAGAGTATAAGTTGATAGACGCATTGATAGACTCAAGAGCAGGCCTTAGCTGCATGCGAAAGAGAGTGGCAGACGAGCTGCAATTAGAATTGAATCCCACAAGAGCCCAATTAATAGGAATTGGAGGTCACACCATAGAATGCATTGGAACCACGAATGTATCCCTCCACCTAGGAAATTCCTCCATGGAACAAAGAGTCCTAGTATGTGAGGATGACGATCTGATAGAGGACTTCATTCTAGGACATGACTGGATCATTGAGACCGAAGCGTGTATCCATCTAGCTCAAGGATATATTTCAGCTACGATAGGGCATAAGGAGATTTTCAGCTTACTTGAAGAGAAACCATGTAACCAAACAATATTAAAGCCAAGATCAAAGGGAGTTCAAAAAATGACAGAAGAAAGTATCAACTATGCTCACCTCTCAGGAAGCAAATGCTTAGAAGTTGAGACTTCAATCTTAGCGACGTCCACAATAGAGTCGAAGCTAGCCAATGCAATTGTGGAAAAGCCAACCAATGAGGAGACGCGCTCTCCTAAACAGGCTCAAAACATCCAAAGATCGCACTATTGGAAACCAATAAACAGATACTCGAATCAAGAACCACCCAAATATATGTGGGTACGCAAGGATCAAATACAGAGTCAAGAAACGTCCACAAGCACTCTAAAGAAGGAAACAGGCATCACCAAACCCGCTGCAAAGAACTACAGACGAAAAGAATCAGTGCAAGTATGGATTCCCAAGCCCTTGCTTGAAGCTCAAAGATCGCGACATCAGATATGGATTCCCAAAAAGGTCATACAAGCAGCAAAACAGGCTGTAAGGACAAAGAAGGAAATACCACATCTGGCAAGGCAAAAATCAACAACACATAAGAGTCATCAGAGAAAATCGCAAAGCAATGCCAAATTCACTCGGGCAATGGATAAAGCAAATGGAACACGAGCAGTTGTACGAATCGAGAAAAGCAAGCGACCTCTCTCAGTGTTCTCAAAATGGATCTGGAAACCAAGGCTACCACGAGGAGCGGATGATCGAGGAGATAAAACACCCGATTGCACTCATGTAGTATCTGATGCACCTCAAGTAAGCATGATAGGGCCGCAATACAGGGCCAAGCATTCGGCACCGGATGTACATTATCAAACTAGTGGTGCACGATCTCCAAATGAGATTAGATCTTAGCTTTAACCTGATAGGAATGGACATACTATATACATAAACTGTGCTTCGGTTATACTAATGATTGTCTTCTTTCAGGAAAAAATATAAAAAGAGGCGGTAAGAGATCTCACTCATGTAATAATGGGGAACGGAGTGACGAGCGACCATAATCACAACAATACACTGCATGGTCTCATAAAGGCCTTTCGAGCTAATGCACTTTTCCTTGTAAGTGCAGATGGCTTCTGAAGACTCTGAAGCTACAATCCAAGAGGAGGTCTAGGAATTTCCTCCCCAATGTCTTACGAAAGCAAAAGGGCATTGGTTCAGAGATGAGCAGCCAGTTGAGGAATATCTCTTGTTGGCCAACATAAAGATCATGGACACAGAGCATCACTTTCCGATCATGTCCTAGGACTTCAAAGTTTTACATGGACTGCCATCCACAATCGACATCATGAAGAAAGCAGGAATTCATAAGTATTTTGAGCTACCTATCTATAAACCAGATTTCCAACGCTGTACACAAGTCATGAACACTCTACGACCAGCACTACATGATCCATTGGTACCAGAAGCCAATGTGATGGATAAGAATGGAGAATGGGTGGTCATTCAATTTTCCCACGACTTAATCAAAGAAGCATTTGGATGGGAAAAGGATGGTGTCAACACGGTCAAGGAAGAGAGTCGTGGAGCAAAAACAAGAACTTTCGTCGACATCAATAGGGTGGACATCGAAGAAGAAGTTAGATTGATTCACCAACACTTTTGCTTTCCGAGTATGAATAGATACACGGCCCCTCAAAAGATCATTGTGCAATTATTATCGCATGCAATCAAACAGATCGGCAACCAGGTAAACCTTACACCCTATGTGCAAGAAAGATTGTTCGAGGCGAAGAAGAAATGGGAAAATAAGAAATTCCTCAATGGGACCACTGCCCTAACAATTATGATTTACCACGCATTGGGCATGCGAGAGTTCTTACAGGAAATGCCATCTTCAATGGAGTTGGCTCAATTTGTCAAAGCAGCTACTGTACCGAAACAGAAGAAAGGGAGCAAACGAGTAGAAGAGGCAGAAACAAGCTCTCGACCCCAAATGAGAGGCACAATGAGAGGCACAAAACGACCTCGAGAAGTCCAACAAGTAGAAGAGGGAGTACCAAAAACAAAGAGAGTACATGTACTTCCTACAACCACCCCTCAAGGGAATAAGACGATCACGGAAGAAGAATTAACTCAAGCACTGGAGGACACTCACAAATATACGGAAGGACAAATTAATCTGCCGGTGCAGGGTCATCATTATCAACAGTCCGCAAAAGCTAAGGAACCAAAAGGCAAACTTACTAAGGTACATAGATATCGGGAAATTGGGCTAGACAACTCTAGTTCTGGATCCGACGGCCAAGAGAAGCCCAATACATCATTATTGGATGTAGATATTCAAAGTGAATCGAAGGATGATGGCCAGTGGGCCGAATTAAATGAAGTAGACTATGGTGAAGACCAAGCAGGCCACAAGGAAAAAGCTCAATCACCACTGGTAGACCAAAGTACCACCAAAAAGCAGGCAGAAGAAGAAAGGCAACACCCCAGTCAACCGAAAGATGCCTCCACCACCCACACCAAGGAGGGCAAATCTGATGATGAGGACCATTTAATGATATCAGAGGATAAGCCTCAGGAAGAAGGACGAGAAGACGAAGAACCCTTCACCCCACTAAGGGTTGTGGCAGAACCGTCCCCAATGGATGTCACATTTCAAGGGAGTGCCACGAAGGTTCGTAAGGTGGTGGAAGATGACGCAGAACTGCAAGTACAACTACAGGTTCGACAACCACATAATGAAATGATCCACGTCGAAAAGGGACAAGATGTACATACAGGAGAAACCCCAGACATACCAAAGACATGGCTAAATGTTGATATAGCTCAGCTCAAGCCTGTGGTGCAGGATATGATTCGCACTGCACTAGACACTCAACAATTGATGCTTGATGCTGATGAAGATTACGACCAAGCCATGCTCGAAAAGCAAGAGCTTCGAAAAGAAGGTATGAATCTGGCTAAAAAATTATCCAAAGCAGAAGCTCAAGTTTTGAAGAAACACGAGGAGATAAAAACGACCAAAACACAACACAGAATATTAGAAACGGAAAATGCCAAACTAAAAGAGCAAGTTTTGGAGCTGACGAAGAAACTAGACATGACTGAAAAAGAGAAAACAAGGATCCATGCTCGTAGCAAGGTACTCGAATCACAGCTCAAGGTGAGCATGGAGGAAGCAGACCACTTAAGGGACAGGAACAAGGAGCTCATGACAGCTCTCCTCAGTGATCAACCACCGACAGATACTGACAAATCAAACGAGGATATAAAAGACATGGAAGAGAAGTTGACCAAGATGGCAGATCAGCTCAAACAGGAGCAAGAGACAATTGCAGAATGGGAACAAAGATATATGAATGACACTGCAGCTCTACGCAAGAAATGGAAAAAAGCAGAGAAAGATTATTTCCGACAGTGCAAAGAAGACACAGATCACATGAACATAGTTGCACAGGAATTAATCAAACATCAGGAAAAGATTACAAAGGTTGAAGAAGAACTTAAGAATAAAGATGAAATCATCAAACGGCTTCAGGAGCAGATAGAGCTAACAGGAAAGCAGGGGACACCAGTAGTTCCACCAGAGACCACGGCTACTGTGGAGAAAGAGGTACGTCCTCTCTCTCCCCCCTTGTATCATTCACCAATAAGGGCGGAAAAGGAGGTTCCATTAGAACCTAACACACGAGAAATTGCAGAACTGAGCAGACCAGAAAGGGCACTACTGGTGTCCCAGCTCACTGCTGATTTTGAAGATCAAATTATACAGATAATGAAAGAAGCTCGAATAGAAAATAAACAATTAGATCAAATTTTGAAGCCATTCAATGTACCATATGGTCTACTTAAAGAACAGACACGGATGTATATAAAGTCTACAACGAACAAAGATCCGGACCACAACCTTCAATTCCAAGCATGACACTTTCAAGTATACTCAAGAGGAATTTGAGAAGGCGGATCCGATATGGCGAAGAAAAATTTTCGAGAAGAATCCGACATTGCGGGTACAGTGGGAAGCATCACCATATGCACTTCAGGTAAATCCATCTTTTTGTCCTGTACCCCGCAGACGCTCTTGGATGCAATTTTGGGAAGGACAGCGTCAAGGCAATATCAATAATCAGTGGCTTAACTATCCGTTACTACCTAGTCCGCCACATAATTACCTACCTACAGAGGAATATATGGTCAAAACAATGGAATTTTGGATTGCAAGATATGCTACAGTTCCGGACTTAGCCGTCAAGATGACCAACAAAATATTCAGCATGCTCATTACAGTATTGAAGGTGTTCCAGCATGCTAAATATACATTTTTGAATTTCATCGGCATTACGCAAGGGTCTGAGGCTCTTATTTTTTATTTATCAACCATTCCGAGCCGACTCACCATTATGGCGTATTATTCTCGCCTTATGTTTTTGCCATCGACATATATGCAAACTTTCGAAGAAGCATTCTTTACCGGCTTCTTTGAAATGGATTCAGAAATTTTCGTGAAAATGACTTCCAATTTAAATGCACGGCTGGTGGCCTATGAAACAAGTTTCTTTGCTGATCATAGACAGGCGCCAGAAGACGGAGTAAAGTCAAAGCAATGGAAGGAATTCATGTTATGTCATGCAAATCTGCTAAACCAACGAGAGCAGACCGCCATTCAAACATACACACGTCGCCACAGAAAGCCTGTCGAGGACGACAGAGTTCAGGAGGAGGGACGTGTAGAGGGACAATCAAGCAAAAAGAAAAGAAGAAGAAAATCAAAGTCCAGAACGATTCATTAAGAAAGGAAAAAGAATATATCTCTGCAGGAAGCCCCGCAGGGGCGCATTACCCATCTCTGCACAGAGCCCCGCAGGGGTACGCATCAGGCAAAAAGAGAAATCATCCAGGTCATGCACAGTGGAAAAGAAGTAAACAGCCTCAAAGCAATACAACAGGGTCAGATGTGTGCAACCAGGACAAATCAGAGGACCAAAAGTTACAAAGGGGTAGAGGCTGAAAAGTTTAAGAGGGTGACTAAGAACAGCACATTCCTAGTCTTTGGTGGCGTGCGTGGCAACCCAAGTCAACAGGCAAGACAAGTGCATCAGCCTCTCGAGTAGTAGAGCTTGAATCAAGAAGGCCATCGAATCTGCATGTCTGTTTAACTGCAGACAATACTGACCAAGGGGAGCGTGCGGAGAAAAGCTGAGCGCCTCTAAAACGTAATGCAAGATCAAGAATCAGGCAACACTAACCACGGGACGCGTTCGCGAAGCAAAGTCTGTCAAGGGACGACAGAGACGAAGAGGGGGAGAGTGTTGCAGAGCTAAAGAGCGCACAAAGCAGAGAAAAAGACGGGCCCCAAAATTTTTCCGATTTGGACACACAACTTTTGTATCATAACCACTTTTGTATATATTTTCCGTTGTAAATGCACTAGAGGAGTCCTCTAGATGCATCCCCACAGAAGATTAGTTGTTTACCCATGTACAATAGTAGGAAATTAGTCTTTTAGTGAATAAAGTGCCGGTCTCTCGTGTGAAAGTACCAAACTTAGGGCACTAGTATATAAGTCAAAAGTGACTCTTTGTAAAGAACTTTTTGCCATTGTGAAGAGGGAGCACTTTTGAATTTTCGAGTTTGCCTCTTTCTTGCTGATTTTGATCTTCATTTTGCTCTTGTATGTGTGTGTGATGCTTGAAATGCATGTGTAGGACTGTTCTCTACCCCTTCCCCTTTGTTTTGAGCTGCTGTAGTGCGTGCGTAAGCTAGGAGAAGCTGTGGCGCGGGTGTTTGTGACTCCCGTAATTCACTGTTTTTGCCATAACTTGAAGCAGAGTGGTCAGAATTGAGTGAAACCACCACCGTTAGATGCGTCTTGTCGAGAGCTTCGAAACAAGTACCTATTGCCTATGTTCGGAGTTCTGAGCTGGGAGAAAACCTCAAAATACAAAAACTGCTGAAAAGAGGCTTGCGGCAACACTTTCAGTATTTCAGTAAGTGTGAGAGGTAGTAGTCTTTTCTCGTGCATGCTAGCTAAACCACTTCATTATCCATCACGTGTGCACAAGTCTTCATACACTTGGTTAGTCGCTCCTTAGGATTGACATTTAAATGTGTGTTAAAGATCCCACTATATGCACTTGTGTGGCAATTGAGGTATAGTCTCATTGGCACAAGTCCTTGAGTTTTCTTGGCTCAAGTACACAAAGGTGGATGAAGAGGAAGAGAAAAGGGAAAGGCTAGAGAGGTAGGTGCGAAGGAAATGCATAGACCAATACAAGACCCAGCCTATGCACTTGTAGTATTTCTTGATGAAGAGTTTGAGCCTCATGGTTGGGCAGAAATCTTATCAACTATGGATGTAGCCATCAATGAAGAGCACTGGACACCCCATTGTGACGAGGATGGCTATGACATTTGAGTCTTCACAATAGAGCCATTCATGTGTGATCCAATTATTGAAGAATGTGAACCTAGCACTAATGGATTCAAAGATGCAAGTGACTCCGATCTAGAGTCAATTATAATGGACCCTCCTTTTGCATCAGATGAGGAATATTTCTACGAAGTAGAAGCTCACCCTTAGAGACACGAAGAGATTATGAATGAGGTGAGATTAACCACACAAGTAACCACTAAGAATGAAGGCAAGAAGAGAAAGAAGAGAGAAGTCACAATAGAGGAAGAAGAATCTTAGTTTGAGGTCCCTGAAAATTTCAAAAAATATGAAATAGAGGATACGAGAGTCATGATAAGAATGCCTAAATGTGAAGCAGTCATAGGAGATGCCTATGATAACAAAGAAACTACAAAGAAAATCATAGTGACCATAGAGGAAGGTGAAGAGCGATGCACATACATAGGACACAACCTAAGTGAGGATGAGGAGCAGGAGTTGAAAGCGTTACTACGAGAATATAGAGATGTGTTTGCATGGAGTTACAAGAACCTGAAAGGTGTAGACCCTGACATATGCTCACATACAATCCCCATAACCTCAGATGCCAAACCCTCTAAACAAAAGCCATACACATACAATGACAACTATGCTTCCAAGATCAAAGAAGAGATAGATCGCTTGGTGGAAGCTGCATTTATCTATGAGATCGAGCACACTGAGTGGGTGTCCCCCATTGTACTAGTGCCCAAAAAGAATGACAATTTACGTGTTTGCATTAACTTGAAGAAGGTTAACACAGCCACTATCAGAGATAGTTATCCGCTTCCTATGACTGAGCATCTATTAGAAAGGGTAGTAGGTAAGGAAGTGTACATCTTCTTAGATGGGTTCTCTAGTTACAATCAAGTAGCCATTGCACGAGAAGATCAACATAAGATGGCTTTTGCCACGGAATGGGGCATATTTGCTTTTCGGGTAATGCCATTTGGGCTTACCAATGCTCCTGCAACCTTCCAAAGACTGATGTGCCATGTATTTAAAGAATTCTTGAGGAAGAATTTGGAAGTCTATGTTGATGATCTTTGTGCTCATTCCAACATTAGACAGACCCATATACCGGAACTCAGGCAAATCTTTGACAAATGTAGAGAATATCAAGTCTGCTTGAACCCAAAAAAGTGTGTTTTCATGGTCAGTCAAGGCAAGATTCTAGGACACATAGTGTCAAAGAACGACATATCCACTGACGAAGAGAAAGTGAGAGCTATTGCAGAACTACCTAGGCTAAAGAATGTTAAGGAAGTGCAAGCTTTCATGGGCATTGTGGTTATTACCAACGTTTCATACATATGTATGCCATAATTGCAAAGCCTCTGTACGGACTTTTGACCAATTTTGAGTGGACTAATGAATGTGAGAAATCTTTCAATGAGCTTAAATGGCAATTGTGTTCTGCACCAATCTTGACTACACTAGATTGGAACAAGCCATTCCATGTCCATGTGGATGCATCCAATTATGCTATTGGGTGTGTACTTGCACAACCTACAGGTGAAGGTAATATGGATCTTCCAATTGCCTATGCTAGTAGATAGTTAAATGCAGCTGAACAAAATTATACCACTACTGAGAGAGAAGGGTTCAGCATGGTATATGTGGTTAAACAATTTAGACACTATTTGCTTGCAAATAAGTTTACATTTTTTACTGATCATCAATCTCTACTTTACTTGGTAAACAAGCCATGCAATACAGGGAGATTAGTAAGATGGTTCCTCTTACTAATGGAATATGACTTTGAGGTAGTGGTGAGGAAAGGCAAGACTTACTTGAGAGCAGATCATCTCTCGAGGCTCACTTCCGGAGAGGCCCCACAAGGAGTATCAGATGACCTTCTTGATGCTTACTTGTTTAATTTGGAAGTTGTACCACAGTGGGCCAAGACCTTAGTGCCATACTAGTCCTCACGTCTCCATGGATTGACAATTATGAGGTGGATCTCCTCACGTTGGTACTTGCCATTGTGCTAGAGTGACAGATACCTAAGACTATTAGTGCCACACAAAATCAATACAATCAAGTATGGGTTCATAAATATTTACTTTAAGCTAATTTTATACCCCATGCCTCCAAAACATCAGTCATGGATGACAAAAAGAGAGGGGGGAGTACGAGGTGGAGCTTTTCAAGAAACCTTTCTACCCAAAGCCCCCCAATGGTAGCATCAAGCCCCAACTTACACAAAAAGGAAAATTCACATGGCCAAAATTAAGCAACTCCATAAAAAAGAGCCTAGGTTCATATGAAGGTGGATCCTAAAGCAATTAATACCACCAAGAAAGACCACAACAAATACTAGGTGTGTCTCGAGGAGATGCTCCATTCCTTCCCCAGGCTTCTTGTTCCTCTATTCATTGGTAGCATAGCCATTCTTTCCACTATCCATCGGAAAACATGCACAATAGCTAAAATCATTGCTTTCTAGATCATCATGATAAAGATGCAACTCACACTCTTGAAATATATGAAATATTTAGAAAAGATAAAACATCTTGTATATATGTACATGATTGTTATTTCTTTTATATATTCAAAAATAGCATTGGCCACCCAATGCTTCACACATGATGATACAAGAAATAAGGTATATGGAGCTAGTTGATCTAGAAACTCTTCATTGGATAACCATGTGCCTAAATGCACAACCCTGTCTCTTGCACCATTCAAGTCAATCAAACTTAAAGCAAGCATCATACATAGGGGCAGATTGTCTAGCCTTGCATGAGACACTATTTTTATAGACCTATGCATAAGAGTGAAACCCTCTATGTGATGGAAGAACTGATGGAGAGTGTTAATCTCCAAAAGAACAAGCTATCCTTGATGTTAGAGCACCTCTATATCAATAAAAACTCAAAACTTCAGCCAATTTTGGAGGACTAGTGCCAGATTATCAATCTTTGCACTAACTATGAAGAGAGTGATGATCCAAACAATTTTGCTACACTTAACTCACTCATTGAGTAATCAAATGTGTAACTTTTTCAATGAAACTTTGTATGCAGTGTTGCCTAGTGTTTTAACACCTTCTCCAAGTTAAACTTTCTCAAAACATTTAGTAAATCGTGAGATTTCCTCCAAACAATTCACCTATGTCTAAAACTATACTTTTATACAGTCGACTTTGACACCTACAACTTCTAATGCATAGTTCTCCTAAACTAGAACCCCATTATTCAAATGCTTTTAGCCATATGTAACTTACCTTCCAACTTAAAGAGTGAGTGCTTGATTGCTCAAAACGTTACATTGTGGAAGGAGAGCTGACCAAAATATTACCATTGAATTTGCACCTACTACAGTCTTATCTTCTTCACATTTACACATGTAAATGTTCCTACTCTCAATTCTCTCAGCCTGATCACAATTAGGATCTGAAAATTTGTAGAGAGGTCACTCAACCATAGAATTAGACTTGTACAAAAGAAGTTCACAAGATGATAAACACAAAAGGATCACTGAGAAAAATATCAAGTGCAACTTTTCTTCTATTTAGGAAAACATTACATTTTGTTGATGAGCTATATCTTGATCACTTCTAAAGTGTCTAATGACTCTTACAACTTGTCTATCAACATCTCTCTTACATGCTCTGACTTTTTACTTGTATATATATGCATATATGTACAAAGTAGTGACCATTACAAAAGTATAAGTGAGCTATTTACAAGTTTAATGTACATGTGTATATAAGTCTTCAACTTCTGATTATGCACAAACTTCAAGCTTCATATATTTGTCTTTGCTCCATCCTTTTGACTTCAAACCTTTGTCCAAATCATCAATTGATGGTTGTCTTGCACCAACAACTCCCCCTCAATCATCAATTGTGATTTTCTCCATCTTCTTTATACCTGCCATATCTTTGAATCTCTGTAGCTTTGGTCCATCCAAGATTTTCGTTAGCATGCCTACAATATGATCTTTTGTTGAAGTATATATGACTTCAATCTCCTTATCAATAACCTTCTCTCTTAAGAAGTGATACTGAATCTCAATGTGTTTAGTCCTGGCATGAAAAACAAGGTTAGCAACTAGATACAATGAACTCATATTATCTCCATGAATAGTGGGTGTACTCTGAATGATGTCAAAACTCTTCATGAGAGTCTTCAACCATTAGACCTCCTTTGTAGCTTCAACCATGCCTCTATACTCTACTTCTGTAGATGACAAAACAACTGTATGTTTCTTCTTAGACCACCAAGAGATTAATTTATCTCCCACATAACATAAGTACCCATAGGTTGATCTCATATCATCAGAATTACCTGCCCAATCTGTACCACTATATATCTTGATGTTTGTATTTGATATGAAACCATAAGACAAACCTTCTTTGAGTGTACATGTAATGTATCTTAACACTCTTTGTCTTGCAACCCAATGTTCTTTCCTAGGACAATGCATGAATTGAGACAATAACCCAATTGCATATCACAAATTAGGCCTAGTTAATGTAGCATAGATTAGACTACCAACTAGACTTTGATATAGCTTCATGTCCTTGAATTCTTATCCTCCATATCTGCTCAATTTGTGATTCACCTCCATTAGAGTAGGTGCTACCTTGCAATCTTCCATTTTAAACTTAATTAACAAGTTCTTCAAATACCTTTCTTGAGTCACTCTTGAACTCTCTCTCCATTTGCTTCTTGAGACTTTGTATGCCCTTCTCATCTATACCTATAAGAATCATGTCATCAACATATATGCACATGTAAATGAACCCATCATCACTTGCTTTGACAAGCAAGCTACTATCTGCTTTAGACACTTGGAAACCAAGTTCCTTCAAAAAAACTTCACAAGTCTATAATTCCATGCCCTTTGGGCCTGCTTCAAACCATACAAAGCTCTCTTGAGCTTACATACATACTCTGGATACCTTTTATCTTTGAAACCTTCTAATTGCTCCATGAAAACATAATCTAAAATGTAACCATTTAGAAAAGCATTCTTTACATCTAATTGACATAGTTTCCAACCTTTACATGCAACAATAGCTATGAATGTCCTTATAGTTGTCATCTTTGCCATATGACTATAAGTCTCATCATAATCTATACCATATGTTTGAGCATACCCTTTCACAACAAGTTTAGCTTTATACCTAGACACACTTCCATCTGCATACCTCTTTGTCTTGTAGACCCATTTGCATCCAATGATCTTCTGACTATTTGGTTTAGGAACCAAATCCCATGTCTCATTCTCCATCAATGCATCATACTCTTCCTGCATAGCTATCTCCCAATTTTCCTTACCTTTTGCATCTTCATATGTAGAAGGTTCTTCTTCTACTTTCACAATATAAGCATAATCTTTAGTGGTAAAAAATGAAGTATCATAGCTATACCTTGTAGGTTGACATTTGTTTCTTGATGACCTTCTGAGTTATCCACTTCTTGAAGTTCCTGGTTCATCACATTTTGGATCAAACCTTGGCATTTCTTGCACTTCAACTTGTGCTTCATTATTCTCTTTTTCATCAAATATTTGAACCTTTGATTTACCTTTCTTTTGATTCAAAGTTTCTTCATCACCTGCATGAATATTAATTGTACCTACATACCAAGAACCTTGCTCATCGAATGTAACATCCTTTGACACAATGAATTGCTTTGTGGATGGACTCCACAACCTATAACCCATCTGTTTATCATCATAGCCAATGAACACATATTTTTCAGCTTTAGGTTCCAATTTATGCCTCAACTGAGATGGCACATATGCATAACCCAAACATCCAAATACTTTACAATGATCTAAGGTAGATCTCTTACCCCACCAAGCTTCATATGGTGTCATACCCTGCAAAACTTTACATGGTAGCCTATTAACCAAGTATGTGGCTATATTTACAGCCTTAGCCCATAAATAATTGGGACAATTCTTTTCTTTCATCATTGATCTTGCAAAATCAACAAGAGCTCTATTTCTCCTTTTTGCTACACCATTTTGTTGAGGAGAGTGTTAGTATATGATCAATGTCTACCCCTCATGATTGTATGCACATTTTGTAAGGCCCCCTTTATGAGGAGAAGCCAAGCGTGCATTACCCAATTGATGGGAATCCCAACTTGAATGTTGGACGAAGGTCATATTGGACCATGTAAGGTATTATAAGGAAAGGGAGTTACCAGGGTCCCCAATTGTGGGGTCCGGGGCAGCGGTGAGCAGCCCCGGCTGGGGGGTCCAAGGGGGCCAGCGGGCCCCCTGGCTGGGGGGTCTAAGGGGGCCAGCGGGCCCCCTGGTGGGGGTCCGGGGGCAGCGCCCCCGGCGCGACGGTAAAGGGAATATTCCATGGAATATTCCCTATCGGAGTCAGAAATCATTTATATTTGTTAGGTCGGTTCAACCAGTCCAAGCCGTGTATGGCAATTACGCGGGCGGTGGCCGCCCACGCTCTACCGCCCATGTATAGCCATCCATGGCAGGCCACCCATGATCCTATATATACATGACTTCTACACTACCTAAGACATTGAGTTGAGCCAGCATACCTCTACCTTGTATCTCCCTATCTAGAGTTGTCTAGATCTCCATTTAAGCTCTACCTTGAGAGCGCACGGGTGGACAACGCCATCATCTTTGTACTTGTCGCTAGTAGAAAATTGTTGAGATTCTCCTATATCTGTTATCTTCTCTGCTATTGCTCCTGTGTTATATTGCATAATTATTGTCTTACGCAGAGTACCTGCAAGTAACTTCCCTTTTTATACTTGCATTCCATAAGTAGTCACTGAACTCATTAGAGAAATACTCTCCCCCTCCAATTGACCTTATTTTGTTCAATTTTTGCTCTGTGATTCTCTCTGCATACACATGATAATGTCTAAATGTATTGAATACCTCTGATTTATCTTTGATCACATATATGGTGATCCATCTGGTAGCATCATCAACATGAATCACATAATATCTTGAACCATTAATGCTAAAGTCCTTTGATGGTCCCCACATATCTGTATGTACCAATTCTGGCTTCTCTAAATGCATGAAACCATGCTTACTATATGATTGCTTATGAGCCTTACCTAATTGACATGCCTCATATATGTATGTCATATGTTGATCTGCAACATTAGGTAATCCAAGCACTGAACATTGTTAATCATATCCTTAATACCTCTTTCATTGAAATGTCCAAGCCTTTTATGCCAAAGATCTAACGTAGAGATCTTATGTCCTCCATAAATGAACAAGACATGCCCAACATTGCCTTGAATCTTCAATGTGAAGAGCCTTCCATCTTTCTTCCCTGAAACAATTTGTTTATACCCATTTCTAGGGTCTTCCACAAAAACTCCATCATTAGTGAACCTTACTTCATAACCTTTCTCTACAATTGCTCTACACTTATCAAATTCTTTGGAATTGTAGGAATTTGGGAATTGTAGGAACATACAAAACCTTACTCAGAAGAGTGCTCCCATCCTTAGCCTTCACTGATCCAATTGACTTCACATTGTGCTTTGTATTATCACCTGTTTGAACCACATGATTATTTACTTTATTCTCCAAATCAGTCATCAAAGCTATGTTACCACTCAGGTGATTGCTACACCCTGAGTCAATGTAGAAGACTCTTTGATCTTCACTTTGTATTTCACAAGTTGCATTCATGATTAAAGTTCAATCTTCTTTCTGATCTCAAGCATAGTTGTAATAGGTATTATTGTAGAATTGACTTTGGAAGCCTCTACCTGCATTTCTTCCAAAGAAACCTCTGCCCCTAAAATTACCTCTCTAATTTCTATTACCTCTTCCTCTTGAGTTAAAGTTCTGATTATATCCTCAATTATTTTGATTATTATGCCAACATTCATGAGCTAAATGATTTGTCTTACCACAAATCCAGCAAGCTTTGACTCCATCTTTATTGCTTCTACCTCTACCTCTTCCTTTGCCACCTCCTCTTCCTCTTAGGAAATTAGCTTGGCTAGTAAAGCCTTCATCTTCATTCAATTGTTGCTTGCATTTGTTAATCTTCTTCTTGTCCTTTGAATACATTGCTTCACCTGTACTTTTATCAACATCACCTTTGACATCTTGCTCAAATGTTAGCATATGTCCTAAAAATTGATTCAAATCAGGAGTGAAATGATCTAGTGACAATTCAGTAGACAAAATGAATGACTTCCATTTCTAATCTCCTCTCAAACCTGTGAGAATTTACCTTACCAATTTATCTTCTTCAATATCTTCATCAACAACTCCTAATGCATCTACAATGTCCTTCATCCTTGTTACATAATCAGAAATGGATTGAGAAGCCTTCTTCTTGAATGTGGTAAGCTTTGCCCACAAGGATGCCTTCCTTGACTTTGTAGTGTTTTGGAAATGCTCCTCCAAAGCATTCCATATCTCACTTGCACTTTCAAGTCCTCTCATATGAGGTTGTTGATATATTTAGGTAGTGATGTGTGTGAACACTCTAGGACCATCGGGGCACTTTTTTCCCTCTTTAGGAGGTTTTTTTCCCCCAGCTTGTATATACGCCTATTGCCCTAATGGGCTACTTATCTTTGTACATTCTCTAGTAATACATTCAGTCTTGTGTGTTGTGCTCCAAGCTTCTTCTTCTTCCTTGTGCTGTTCGCGTGCTTCCGTAGATGTCTAACTCCAACAATTGGTATCAAAGCAGGTCGCTGCTTCATCTAGGGCATCGTCGACACTCCTCCAGTTGTAGTCTCAGATTCGCATGAAATTTGGTGAGCATACTCAGGGTGTTTTAGAGATCAAAACGGCTTCGCTATGTGGTGAAAAAATCGCGATCTGAGCTCGTTTCGGCCTCCGAACGCACTATCATAGCGCTTGTGTAGGCTATTTTGTCTTTTTGTGCCAAAGGTATATACTTGTTTTGATTCGCCAGTATAAGCATCTGAAACTCTGCTACAGGTTTAGTAGAACTCGTATGGGAAATTCCGTTCAACGTTTTGAGATACAGTCAATTTTCTGCATCAAGGTATTTTAGTCACCGACCATGGCTGAAAGCAGCGATGTATTTCGTATGTTGGCTGTTGAGGATAAGTTGGATGGTACCAACTACCCATTATGGGCTTATATGATGCGACATGTATTGGTTGCAAAAGGACTGTGGAACATTGTGTAGGGTGTTGAAAAACATCTTGTTACACCTGCGACTATAGGTACTGCAAATACAGGTGTTGAAGTTGATGGAGATGGTGTCGAAGATGATATTCTGCAGATTCCTGTTCGTGCTGTTGGTTCTGTTGCAAAGTGCTATTATTCCTCACATTCGCTCTTACAGAAAAACAAAGGATGCTTGGGATACACTTACCACATTGTACTAGGCTAGGAATGAGGCTCATGTTGCTTACCTCTGAAAACAGTTGGAGAGTGAGCACATGAACAAAGGTCATTCTATGGACAGTTTTCTAACAAAGATCAAAGACTTGAAGGAACAGTTGATTTCTGCTAATGAGGTTATACCAGATAGCTCACTTGTGCAGACCGTTCTGAATGGTCTTCCTGATTCATATCAGAGTTTTGTTTCTACTCTTCGATTGATGATGAAAGGAAATCCAAATGCCTTGTCATTTGAGGAGTTAGTCTCTGTTCTGTTACAAGAAGATTGGTCCAGGCAGAATAGGTCCACTATGCATGTTACATATCAAGCTTTCCTGGCTAGTCAGAAGGGCAAAGGAAAATGGAGCTCTTCTACTAGTAAGAAAAAATATGCAAATGCTGCACATTAACCAGGATAAAGATGAGAAGAAATCAGATAAGCAGAAATTGTTTTGCAAGTATTGTAAAGGGACTGATCATATCATAAAGAACTGTCCAAAACTAGCTGCAAAAGAGGCAAAGAAAAAGGAGGCTCCAATGGTTGTTGCAGAAGCCTCTACACCAAAAATAGAGTCTCCTAATCTTGTGCAGGAAGAAGAATGGGCATTTACTACTGTTTGCAGTTTTGACCCATCTTCTCATGAGTAGTGCATGTCTGCAGTGGACTCAGATGTTTGGTACTTTGATAGTGGGGCGACCAAACATATTACCTCACAGTGCAGTTTCTTCTCTTCACTCGAGCCTGCCCCTACAGGGAATACTGTCACATGCGCCAACAACTCCTCTTATCCTGTTATGGGATTTGGTAAGATCATTCTGACTACTGTTGATGGTAGTTCTTTCACCTTGTCAGATGCTTTATTTGTGCCAGGGATCAAGAAGAATCTGTTATCAGTTTCTGCATTAGCCAAGATTGGCTTGGTTGTGAAATTTGTTGATGACAGATATATAGTTCATGATCTGTCAAATGGCAATGTTATTATTGCTTTTGGCATTTTATGTCATGGGCTGTATAAGCTCATAGACTATGAAAGATCTGTGAATGTTTCGGCATGTGCACTTCATGATTCTCAGGCTATGTCAAATGCAAAGCTTTGGCATGCATGCTTTGGTCATCTGAATTTTGCTAGTTTGCTATGCTTGCAGAAATCTGATATGGTGTCTTCTTTGCCCAAGCTTGAGGCACTTGGAAAACATGTATGTGAAGGCTGTATTTTGGGCAGAATGCAACATTCCTCCTTTCCAAAAGATGGTTCAGTTCGGGCTATGCAGAAATTGCAGCTTGACCATAGTGATGTCTGTGGTCCTATGCAGACACCTTCTTTTGGAAACTATCTTTACTTCGTGACTTTCATTGATGATTTTTCTAGGCATCCATGGGTATATCCATTGAAGGCAAAGTCCGAAGTGTTTTTGTGCTTCAAATAGTCTTTGGTCTTGGCTGAAAATCTGTCAGGATGTAAAATGGGCACCCTCCATTCTGATCGAGGGGGGGAATATATGTCTTTTGATTTTAATGCGTTTCTAGCTGAACATGGGATAAAACACCAGTGTACAGTGCCATATACACCTCAACAGAATGGAGTTGCTGAACGGTTGAACAGGTCACTCATGGAGATGGCGAGGTGTATGGTCAAGAGTCAGGCTACCACATAGTTTCTAGCTTGAGGCTATCATGTGTGTAGCATATGTACTTAACAGGTGTCCCACTAAAGCACTGCAAACTATCACTCCATATGAGGCTTGGCATGATCGCAAGTCATCTGTTGCTCATCTGTGGGTTTTTGGTTGTTTGGCATATGCACTAGTGCCTCAACAACATCGCAGAAAATTGGATGATAAGGAAGTAAAATGTATTTTTGTTGGGTACATTTCTAAAAGTGAAGGCTATCGTTTGTATCATCCATGCCTCTGGGATATCCTCTGGTTCGAACTGAGTTGCGAAGGTGGGGTATTTGTTGGTGAGGCGTTTGATTTCAGCATTATAGTCAGCCAGCAGTACAAAATATGGTTTATACTGTAACTCTGAACTAGTTATCAGTCTTCTAGGGGCCAGATGTCGGAAGTATTCTGATTGAAGTATGGTTTCTTCAATGGTCTTCATGGCCAACATCTGGTTGGAGATACGTTCTTCATGAGTCTGCCCCATTTCTTCTATCTGTTTCATCCATGCCGATGGGGGTTCCTCATATGTATCCTGTCCCTCTTCAATGATTCTGCCTCCTGGAAGAGGTTGTGGCTCATGATTATCTTCAAATGTTTCTTCCACCGAAATGACAATGGTCTCCTCTTCTTTTGGTTGATCAGGTGGAGAGGGGGGTCGTTCATATTGTAATAACTTAATCTTTAATTCAGCCACCTGCTGTCGTAGCTCCAGTACTTCATTGGTTATTGATGATTCAGGCTCTGGTGAGGTTGCAGCATTGACCATCTCTTTAGCTGTTGATGGTTGTGGTGTATGCACTTGGGATCTTTGTAGGTCCTTTACCTGGTCTACTAACTAGTCGTGTGCCTCCAAGAGGGTAGCATATTCTTCTAATGCCTGCTGAATGTGTGCTGAGGGAATAGCCATGAATTTGGCGGGGTCTATAGGTGCTCCAGGGGTATTTTCCATGGCTGCTTCTAGATTCTCCTGGTTTTGTTGCTGTAGCCTTCTGTTTTCTTCTTGAGCCGCTGCTAAGTGGCGACGAAGTAGAGTCATGTTTCTTTGTAGTCTAGCATTGCGGCCCAACTGATCTCTGAGTTGTTCCTCCATAGCTTTACCTGTCTCCATATACTTGGCTTCCATCTCTGCATTCGATTGTTGGAGGACAGTCACTTCGTGTTGTAATGTTGTATTACTTAGCTCCAAGGCATTGACACGTGCCTGGAGTTGAGTGGAGAGGTTGCATAGCTCTGTGTTGTTTTCTTCCAGTAACTTATATTCTTGCTTAAGTAGAGTGGCCGCCTCGAACATGGTGTCTAGTGCATTACTAAATGATGTGGATGCAGGGGTAGAGGTGGAAAATGCAAAGGGTCGGGAAATGGGGAAGGGAAAAGTGGATGATGTGCCTATGAGTGAAGTGAAATGTGATGATGTTGGAACAACCGTGGTGGTGGGTGCTCCTGTGGGTGGTGAAATGTCCATGGGCTCGAACGTCATAGTGTGTGAAGTGTGAATTGTGAACACAGGAATGGTAGGTGGTGTGTTAGTGGTGGCCGTGAATGTGGGGGAGTTGGGTTGGGGAAGGGACTTTTTATTATAATTCTCAACTTGTTGGAGTATATTTACAAGGTTTGTCCAGAATGAAGGTTGGGTGACTTGGGTTGATTCCGAGGGGGTTAAAAGGGGTATAGTGGGTAGGGGTTGGGAGGGAGGAAATGTATTGGCGGATGGAAAAGGGTGTGTTAAGGTTTGGCTAGTGGCAAGTGGCTGTCCGAGGGCTGGGAGATATGAAGGGTGACCTATTATAGTTTGATCGATGGCAGGATGACCTATATGGGGCTCAGAAAATTGGGTGGAAGTGGTGGATGTAGGTAAAGGGGAGGATGGAGAAAGGGTGGTGTGTATAACGGTTTCACCATGGGTGGATATTGGTTGTTCAGGAAGGCTAGTGGGGAAGGGTTCTAAGGGTTGGATGGGAGGTGATGGTGGAGATGTTATCTGTGTATTTACATCAGGTTCCTCACTGTGAGTTAGGCTGGCCATGTGAACATCTTCTGAAGTGGTGGTAGGCAGGGCGGTAGAGACTTCCATTTGGATCATTTTTCCCCTTCGCGGTCGCGTATCAATCCTTCGTTGGTCATATTGATGGGTAGTGCGCTGTACCATGGTCCTCATGGCTTCCCCTATTCCGTAGGTTTCCGCCAAGAGATTCAATGATTCTACAAAATGCGGGTCGACATTCTCCGCTTGCAGCATCTGGTTCACTAGTGCTCTATTTGCCTCTACTGATAACTTGTGTCTTTTTTGTACCTGCTTGATTGTCTTGTAGAGCCGTTTGAGTTGTGCGGTGTAGGCAGGAGCTTCCTCCTCACTCTCCTCTGGTTCATTTCCCCGTGCTTCTTCCTGATTCTGTGTGCTTTGAGCATGAGGATGTTGTGTCTCATCTTCCCAATGTACCTTCTTGCCTCACTGTGAGGCTGTTCTCTTTGGGATGATGATCCGGGACCGGCATTGTGAGAAAAACACTCACTATCAGATAAGTGGGCAGTCTGCAGGAAGTTTTCAAAGTCAAAATTTGGATCCTCTGCTAATGTGGCCATGGATGCAAACTCAGCATCAGTGGGTAGTGGAGGGGCAGATGGAGTGGGCCGTACCATATCCCCTGATTGTGTTACTTGGAGATGGATGGTGAAAGGGTCTACTTGGGCCTCTTCTCTAGGGGGAGCTTCTGTTGTGGCCTCACGAGGGATCAGGACCTGTGAAAGTGATCCACGCATTCAGGTTGAACCCCTGACTTCCGCCCCTTGAAGAATTCCAGTTGTGAGTATTTAAGGGCCCTTGCGATCGGCACATCATAGGCAAGGCATCTATAGATAATTCTGGTAATCGCACAGCAGCCATTCAAGGTATGCTTCCTCATGCCTCGCTTGCCTGCTTCATATAACTGGTCCAGGATCCATACGGGCATTTTAATTGGCAACCTTCTAGTCTCTGCTAGGTATAATCCATACCATATTTTCTTATGAGGTTGGGTGAAGCGGTCTTGAGCTGGAAATGCGAAGTGTTGAAGGCACATCCAGAGTGGTATGACGATGTTGGGGGTGAGGGCACACATTTCTTTCAACTTCTTGATTTTGTTGTTCTTCATCGACTCTGGTATCAAGGGATCTCGATCGGAGGGTACATGGGTGCCATACATCTGAAGGGCTTCCCTGATTAAAGTAATATTCAATTCAAACCTCTTCATTTCTTCCTGGTTTGATAGAGAGGGCACCAGGAATTGGCCTGAATGATCTTTATCTCCTGTCGGCTTCAGTGTGGCAATCAAGTAGTAACACCTGAGAAAATCCGGTCTAGGCAAAGCTGCACTAAAGTAATCTTGCAATCCCGCTTTCTGCCAGATATCCTGAAGAGGAGCTACATTCTGTAATGTTTCAAATTCTCTTGAGAAGAATTGGAATGTCCACCATACTCCTTCGAATTCCAACTTGGATTCCCAGATATGATCTGCGTCTCCCAAGTCTCCTGGCATCTCATTGAACCATTGAGAATGCCCCTTTACTCTTTCTGTTAGGCCATTTGGTGGATCCGGAATGGGAATTCTTCTCACATTCAAAAACTCTTCAGGCCTAGCTGTCGGTGGAGCCTCCACAGGCATGGTATCCCAATTGCTTTGAGTGCTAGTGCCTACCTGAGAGCTCGTGCCTGCTGCTGCTGCCATGGGAATCGGGTGCTTATCTGCTAGAAGAAGAAAGGCACATTAGTGTTGCATAGGAAACAGGATGTAATGGTGTTCCCTTCACAATACTAACATGACAATCCCGAAGGTTAGTGGTTAGAGGTGAAGTGTTTGTGATAGATGTGAGTGGTGATTAGAGGTCAGTGTCATCCTAGATGCATACTTTGGTTATGCAATGGACTCAGAATGCACCTATGTCAGAGTGGATGGACTTACAAAATTGGGTCAGGGGGTTTGATACATGGTTTAAGTCTCCAAACTGTGATAGAGGATTCATAGCTCTTAAAGCTAAAGACAGGTAAAGATTTATGAACTAGAGTGTGATGAATTTGGGACCTTTTGGGCACCCATTTCCAGACATTCCTCAATTTGACTGAGTGTGGGTCAGGGTGGTATTTAGGTAGAGTTCCTGCGTTGTTAGTCGAGAGGACTTGTGAGTGTTGAATTATGCCAGTAACTAGAGTTGGAGCTATTTGGGCTCGTAAACAAGCCTTGGGCACCCATATGTGTCTAGCATTGGGGCTAGCCTTCATTAACCGCTTAGGGACCCAAATAGATGTGGTGCGCCTAGGAGGTTGCCTAGGGTACTCCTTCAATTTTGTCCTTGATGGTGTGGCTTGTTTTTTGGCTCCTCGAGAACCTACTATTAGAGTTGTGGGTTTTCCATCCTTGCGTATCCAGATCTGCTTCGTGCCACGAGGTACTCCATGTTGCACTGGTTGGCGCTCCTGCCTCTTGATCAGCGGCCTTCTTCGTGTCGAGTGATGTTCGGTCTGCCTGTTTATAATCTTCTTTGGATCAGCTGGGAACTCCTTATTGGCTCCTGTACCTTCGGTAAGCTGGACACTCCTCTGCACCATAGAACTCTGGACAAGAACAACATTGTTACCCTCATGTGGATTCCTGGAGAGACCAGGAGTTGGTGCCCTTCCTACTGGTTTGAGTGCTTGATTTTCTAATTCAATCGTAAGATAGATTTGGCCTGCCCAAGCCTGAAGAATTCCACTTCTTAGGTTGAGGTTGACTGCATGATCATAGATCCAGTCTTGGCCCAAGACAAGAGGTTCGGTAAGATCCTCATCTTCACACACTAGCACTTTTGCTGGCATGAGGACCTCTTGAATGTAGAGGGGAAGTTCCACCTCTCCCATGCAATGGGTTTCAACACCTCCTAATCCTATCAGATATGCTTCTAAGGGTTTTACCTCCAATTGCAGCTGCTGGCAGTAAGAGAGCCGGACTGCACTAGTGGCTTCACCTGAATCAATTAAAGCTCTTACGGTCCTTGTACTGTCTCCTTGTCCAACTTCTAGGGTCATAAAAGGTCGTCGATCCACTATCCTATGGGTACGTTCACCTGAAGCCTCACACATGGCCATGTGATAACTTGGAGACTCTTGAGTGTCAATCATAGGCGGATCTCTCCCTTGCCTCCTCAATTTCATTCGTCGGATGCGCTCTAAGGCCTCTGCCTGTGCTTCTTCTCGAATTCGTTTTTCCTCCTCTTTACGTTTCTTGGCAGTGTTGAGCCGATTTAACATCCCTTCAGTCAGGGGTTCTTGGTATAACTTGACTCTACATCCGCTTATGTAGCTAGGGAGAATATCGCCTTCCAAAGTGGCTAGTTGTACTGCCCCACTAGTTGAAATCCTATTTATGATCATAGGTCCATAGCCTCTTTTCTCTAATTTTCGTGCATGCTGCTTCAATGTGTAGACTAGGACTAGGTCTCCCACTTTCAAGCCTTTATCCTTCACATGTGTATCAAAATATGCCTTTTGCCTCCTTCGCTGCATAGATTCCTGCTGCAGCTCTCAATCGTGTCTCGCCTAGACGTTCAAGATCAAAGATTCGAGAGGAGAGTTCATGGCCTGTCGAGTCATGCTCTTATGCTACCTTCAATGTAGGTATCAAAAAGTCCAAGGGTAGCACCGCATTCTGACCAAACACCATCTGAAAGGGTGTGACTTGGAGTACCGTTTTATAGGCCACTCGGTATGCCCAAACAGCATGGTGTAGCTGTTTGTCCCAATCAGAGCATTTATTGTTCACTAATTTTGTCAGTACATTGCATAAGATCTTATTGTGCTCTCAGCCTGGCCATTAGCTTGGGGGTGATAGGGGGCAGACTTCTTATGTACTACCAAGAATTCTTGGAGCAGATTTTCAATAACTTCATTCAAGAAGTGAGTCCCTCTATCACTGACTAGCTCTACAGGTAATCCATACCTGGTGAACACATTCTCAAACAAGAACTTAGCTGTTGTTTGTGCATCGTTCTTTGTTGTGGCTTTTACCTCTACCCACTTAGTTAGATAGTCAGTGGCCACAATGATATACTCAGCATGTGAACCCTCAGCTGGGGGATTAATAGGGCCTACAAAGTCTATTCCCCACTTAGAGAATGCACGTCCACCCATCATAGGTTTTAGTGGCATCTCATCTTTGCGTATAGGATACTGAGTTCTCTGACACACATCACACCGTTTCACATAGGTATGTGCATCCATGTGAAGGATCGGCCACCAGAAGCCTGCAAATAGTATTGCCTTGATCACCCGATCTAGTCCAAAGTGTCCTCCTGCTACACCTTGGTGAGCAGTTTCCAAGATCTTTAGATATTCACTCTCATGAACACAAAGTCTTAGGTAACCATCTTTTCCACGCTTGTATAGATTATCACCAATGAGTGAGTAATCTAGGGCTTCTTGTTCTAGACTTCTTTGCCTCGTCATAGTCATGTCTGGAGGGAATGTTTTCGTCTTCAGGAAGGATACTAGGGGTTCACTCCAATTCGGCACTATGGACACTTGATAAAGAGTGGCATGTTCCACAGGTGGTTTAGTGCAGCAGATTGGGCATTCCTTGCACAACTTCTGGACATCAGCTTCCATAGTCGGCCAATGCACTCCTAATCTCCTCAGGGTCTGTAGGGTTTTTTGTTTTGAGTAGTGTTGCTCTAATGCACCTACATGTGCTAATTGCAACCACTTAGCGTACTCGTCCTCTTCTACACAACAAGCCAAGATCCCTTGATCTGTGTGCTTGTACATACTTCCAACCATGATGTGGTACTTTTGGGCTTTTACTACCTCTCTATCCTGTGTGGCTTTTACTGGGTGGTTAGGCCCGTATGTCAATACTGGCACTAATGGCTTAGCCCACTGTGGCACCACTTCCAAATTAAACAAGTAAGCATAAGGTAAGTCATCTGATACTCCTTGTGGGGCCTCTCCAGATGTGAGCCTAGAGAGATGGTCTGCTCTCAAATGAGTCCTGCCTTTCCTCACTACTACCTCAAAGTCATATTCCATTAGTAAGAGAAACCATCTTACTAATCTGCCTGTATTACACGGCTTGTTTACCAGGTACAGTAGAGCTTGGTGAACAGTAAAAAATTTGAACTTAGTTGCAAGAAAATAGTGTCTAAACTTTTTAACCGCGTACACCATGCCTAATCCTTCTCGTTCGGTGGTTGTATAGTTCCGTTCAGCAGCATTCAATTGTCTACTGGCATAGGCAATAGGAAGATCCATATCACCTTCACCCGTAGGTTGTGCAAGTACACATCCAATAGCATAATTGGAGGCATCCACATGAACATGGAATGGCTTGTTCCAATCTGGTGTGGTCAAGATTGGTGCTGAACATAATCTTCGTTTAAGCTCCTGGAAGGAATTCTCACATTCATCAGTCCACTCAAAGTTAGTCAGAAGTCCGTACATGGGCTTTGCAATGACATCATACATGTGGATGAACCGGCGGTAGTAACCACAATGCCCCATGAAATCCTGCACTTCCTTGACATTCTTTGATCTAGGTAGTTCTGTGATGGCCCTCACTTTCTCTTCGTCAGTGGATATGCCGTTCTTAGACACTATGTGTCCTAGAATTTTGCCTTGCCTGACCATGAAAACACACTTTTTTGGGTTTAGGCAGACTTGATATTCTCTGCATTTATCAAAGATCTGTCTGAGTTCAGGTATATGGGTCTGTCTAATGTTGGAATGAGCGCAAAGATCATCAACATAGACTTCCAAATTCTTCCTCAAGAACTCTTTAAATACGTGACACATCAACCTTTGAAAGGTAGTAGGTGCATTAGTAAGCCCGAATGGCATTACCCGAAAGGCAAATATGCCCCACTCCGTGGCAAAAGTCGTCTTATGCTGATCCTCTAGAGCAATGGCTACTTGATTGTAGCCCGAAAACCCATCTAGGAAGCTGTACACTTCCTTGCCTGCTACCCTTTCTAATAGATGCTCAGTGATAGGAAGCGGATAATTATCTCTGATAGTGGCTGCGTTAACTTTCTTCAAGTTAATGCATACTCGTAATTTGCCGTTCTTCTTGGGCACCACTACAATGGGGGATACCAATTCAGTGTGCTCAATTTCATAGATAAACTCGACTTCAACCAAGCGATCTATCTCTTCCTTGATGTTGGCCGCATAGTTGTCATTGTATGTGTACGGCTTTTGCTTAGAGGGCCTAGCCTCTGAAGTCATGGGTATCGTATGTGAGCATATGTCAGGGTCTACACCTTTCAGGTCCTTGTAGCTCCAAGCGAATACATCTCTGTACTCTCTTAGCAAAGCTACCAACTCTTGCTCTTCTTCTTCCGTCAGGTCATGCCCTATGTAGGTGCATCTTTCTTCTCCCTCTTCTACGGCGACAACTATTTTCTTGGTAGTTTCCTTGCTATCATAGGCCTCTCCTGCTTGTGCCTCACGTTTAGGCATTCTTATCATGACTCTTCTATCGTCTATCTCATATTTTTTAAAGTTTTCAGGGACCTCAAACAAGGATTCTTCTGCCTCCGGAGTGACTTCCTTCTTCTGTCTCTTCTTTCCTCCACTCTTAGTGGCTATTTGTGTGGCTAACCTCACCTCATTCGTGATTTCTCCGTGTCTCTGGGGGCAAGCTTCAACTTCATAGAATTATTCTTCATCTGATGCAAAAGGTGGGTCCATAATGATTGACTCTAAGTCAGAGTCACTTGCATCCTCAAATGTATCAGGGCTAGGTTCGCATTCCTCTAAAACTGCATCTCCCATGATTGGCTCTATTGAGAAGACTGAAATGTCATAGCCATCCTCATCACAGTGGGGTGTCCACTGCTCTTCATTGATGGCTACATCCATTGTTGCTAGGATTTCTACCCAGCCTTGGGGTTCAAATTCCTCGTCAGGAAAGACTACAGGTGCATAGGCTGGGTCTTGAATTGATCTATGTGTTTCTTTTGCACCTACCTCTCTGGCTTTTTCTCTTTTCTCTTCTTCTATTGCCACTTTGCACATCCATAAGTGGGTGTCTTCATGCATCCATGAGGATCCTGATCCTATGGAATGCACAAATTCCGTATCCTCTTTGGCTCTATGGATGGGATTCCATTGGATAGGAGGGACATCTCTATGAGAGTAATCTTTGAGATTCACTTTGGTCGTGACACCTAAGTCTTGCAGGTACAAGGAGTTGGTTCCTTAGTCCTGTACCACTTGCAACTGTCGCATAAATGGTCTTCCCAAGATCATTTCATATGCATGATTTTTGCTAAAATCACATATAGCAAATGTATGCTCGAACTCGACACCACATGTAGTGAGAGTTATGCCTTCTAGCAATCCCAAGGGCCTCTCAATATGGCCATCGGCCATCTGCAATTTCATTCTCGTTGGTCGGAGTGCTGGCTTGCCCCAACGCTTCCAGAGGGAAGTTGTAGCAATTGCAACTCCTGCACCTGAGTCCAAAATTGCCTTGGTTGTGTATCCCTGATGGGTAACTGGGAGATAGGTATTTCCTTCTTCTCCTTCACTCATGTCTCCTATCTTATCCAATGGTATTTCAAGCACTGTTCTATGAGATCCTACCTGGGACCGTGATTTCGCTATGTCTGGCACTTGCTTGGCTACGTGTTTCCACACTTCTGGCTTAACTTTGAGTAGCTCTTCTAAAGTGAGATTGCACTGCACCTTAATGTTCTTTACTACCTCTGTATTCCTAGGTATGATTGAATCTTCGTTTCTTATCATGACCCTGGGTGCTCTCAGGCAAGTAGACTTGGTTTCCCATGGGCCTGTGAAATGTGGTAACTCTTGCAAGGAATTAGACTCAAAGTCTAACCTCTCATGAGAGTGGACACTTCCTGTTCTTCATAAATAGAAGGGATTTCTTGTGGGAACTGATCATGTGCGTCATCCACGAGTTCAATGGGAGGAGGGGCTTCACTTTCATTAGCCCATTTGTCTTCTTGAATCTCTCGTAGGAATTCTGGAGTGAACCTATTCATAGAAGAGGAGGTGTCTGGTTCAGTGGAATTAGGTACATAAGCTTCCTGGGGGGGATGGCTTATATTTTTGCTTGCCTCATCTCTTTCTCGATTTTTTTCTTCTTTGGCAGATCTTGCAATTATGCTCTCTAACTTCTCTAGGAGTCCATCCAAGTGCAATTGTGTCTTAGCTGAGCCTGAGTGGTTGAAAAGGCAACTAGCTTCAAACATGGTCTGAGCCAATGCGACCATTTTCGCACAAAACTTGGTTCTCTCTATCTCTAGGTCAGCTCTAGGGTAGCACTTGTCATGATCCGTCACATTTGGCCCTTCTTGGATTCTCACCTGATATGCTTTAAGCATCATATCTAGATCTTCAGGAGTGGGGTCGGCTAGGACTGATCCTACTCTGGGTGGTGGGTGGGTTAAGGGTGGTGTATTGAAAGGTTGGGGAATGGAAGAAGATGGATTGGCAGTTAAAGGGAAAGGTGGTGGAGGGGTGGTGTGAGAGTGGTTTTGAGATGCGAGTTCACTTATCTTTGCTTTGGTTTCTCTCAAACTTGCTTCAAGTTCGCTCATTTTCTATGACCATTGTCTTTTCATTCTCTCCCGGCTATCTCTCCATGCTCTTGTCCTTTTCTTGGTTATACTCTCTGTCTCACTAACCTCAGCACTCTTTTCCTGCCCTACTCCTTGAATTTTCTGCAAGGCTTGGGCTCTAGTGACCACATGCACTGGGGCTGTGGAAGTTATACTTCTCGTAGAGTCTACCACTAACCCAATGACGTTGATAGGAGTGATTTTAGGCATGTTATTAGGGTTTTTTGGGCAATCTCGTAAGAGATGCTCTTTTCTGCAGTCTTGACATAAACCCTGAATTGTCACTAGTTGGGGTTGTGTAGAGGCAGGCAGTGGACAATCACGTATAAGGTGATCTCCTTGACATCTGAAGCATGGTCCTCTAGGGAATGGGGGTCGTACCTGCCTAGGTTGAGGTCTAGAGTTGGGGTTTGTGTACATGACATTAGCATACTCAAGCTCCCCACTATTTTCACTTGGATCCTCATAATAATGACTCGTTATGCTCGGGTGATTGCATGTAGTAAGCCTGTGGACTATCAATATGTGTGGAGTCAAAACTATGGTCACTTGGATCACTCTCTGATAGCATTGGGGTGACTGGGACTATGGCTCTGTTCGGATTTTCTTCAGCAGATGCACATTTCACTGGGATCACATTGGTTGGAGCTGGGGGTTGCTGCATTAGGACTGGTTGAGGTCTTTGCTACCCTTGATAAGGTGGCTGATAGGGTTGCTGTGGTCTGTTGTATTGTTGTGGAGGGTACTGATTCTGGTATCTACCCTGTTGTGGATATGGCTGAGGGTAATTTTGCCTAACAATTTGTTTGCTATATGGGCAGTCCTGTGCAGTGTGGTTGGTGTACCTTCGCTCTATGGTGCAGTACTGGCTACTAGGATTCACCTGGGGTTGGGCCATAATGGGACATACATTTGCCATATGGTCACCTCCACAAGTGTAGCACCGCTTAACTGGGGCAAATCTTGGAATTTGTTTGCTAGAGACACTTAGTTTTTGAGCTACCTTCTCGGCAAGTTCCTCAATGGATGTGGACTGACCAGATGTGAGGCTAATAGAGCTATCTGAATCCTTATAGATTTTTGATAGTTCTAACTCCTCACCTAGATTATCCTCAATGGCTATGCACATGCGCACACACTCTTCTATAGTTCTGGGGTCCTTCAAATACACATATGACCTGAGCTTGGTGCTCAACAAGCCATCTAAGAACAAAGCCACTTGCTTGGCTGATGTGGGTAACTCAGGCATCGGGCACCTCTCTAGGTATTGCCTAAACCGTCTTCCTGCTAGTCTGACCGTCTCTTGAGGTGTTTGCTTGAAGCTATGAATTAGTGAGGAAGTGTTGTGCCTTATACCACTCTTAGAAAACTCAATGATAAATGCTTCTAGGAGCTGGTCTATGTTTCTGAAATGCCTCTCGTTCAGTGGTTGAAACCACATAAGGGCAGTGTTCCTAAGGGTTAGACCAAAAGCATTATATTGTGTGAATAGATCCTCTATCTGTTCAGCTTTCAAGACTTGCCTGAATTCTGCCACATGGTCATAAGGGTCTCCAGTGCCATCGAAGTAATTCTTCATGAAATTCACCAGTTGAGTTGGTCTCAGAGTCCTAGTGTGCTCTCTCGGCCTTGGCAAAGGAAAATCATTAGCATTTCTTTGGTTTCTTAGGTCTCTAAATCTCTCGGTTTCTTCTCTATCCGTCCCCATTCTCCTTCTTTCTCTTCCTTGGGGGTTGGCAAAGCTTACTTCAGGTCTATCTCTACTTCTATCTCCTTGAGCTCCATGAACCTGGGAGGTCCCGGCTCCTTGGTGACCATAGGACACATTAGACCGTGATTGGGGAAAAACAAATTCACCCTTCCATGTGTAGGCATGTCTGCCATGCTCGGTGACCATGAAGATTCTCTCCGATGTATTGTCTAGGTATGTTACTTTGCCTGGGTTGTCAGGGTCTTTAAACTCATAGATTGTGAGAGCACTCACTTCTTGAGGTTGAGCAGGTTTATATCTCCAAAAGGCCTCATCGGTTTCTCGGTTTAAAAGCAAATCTATGCTTTTATTATCCTGTGGAATCCACTCTGGAGTCATGATTCTGGTCAAGACAGATTTACCCCGGGGAGTTCTTGGCTCTCTCTCTAAATTCCCTTGCTCTATATCACCCATGTCGGTCTCCGCAATCACATTTCCAAACTCATCTGTTCTGTCACGAAGAGTGGAGACTACATATATAGTCCCCTCTTTATCTAGGTATGTTCCATTCTCAAACTTGACTACCGGGTGTTCTAGTCCATGGGGTTGATCGGGGTTCTTAATGTGGACCACAGATCTTCTCAGGCCGTCTTCGTAGATGCGAACACCTAGATGATTAGTCCTGATGTATTCCAATTGAGTCTTGTAAGGTCCTTCTGGCTTTTCTAGATAAGCCACCCCTGAACTACCTATTGGTCTCTCCATGTGATAGGACATTTCAGAGTCACTTGTTTCTGATCGTGGAGTGTATGGGTAATCACTCAACTGCTGGGCCCAGGACCTAGCAGTGTGATTGACACTAGCTTCAGAAGATCTGAGGCTTTGTCTGTCTCGGCCTAAGTGTCTGCCGGACCTAAGGTTCATATGCCTGGTTTCTCTACCCCCTTGGTTCCAAGTACACTCTCGTTGCAGGTTAATTAGCACCAATCACTTTGTTCTTTTTAGTTGATTATTATGTTATGCCCTTGTTCAAGATCACGTCGTCAGGAATACTTAAGTGAAGTTTACACTTGATAATTGATCGATTCAAGTTTACTTTTTTCCCTTAGGGTTTTCGCACTTAAGACCTACTTAATGCTTGCACTTGGTTGATTAGTTCTCTTGGACTTGATTCGTGCCTGACGTTGCCCTAATTAATTACCACACCTAAGTCGTACTTAGCCTAGGCTAGGAATTGACAAAGGAGGGCTGAGAGAACTTCCAACCTCAATCCTCTGGTTGCTCAGACTACTACACCAGCCCAAGAAGCCTTCTCCCAAGCTTGGTACTCACCCTTACTAGCTTGCCTTGGAAGTCCTTGAGTGCATGCAGTGTTCCTGCAAAATTTCACCAGTTAATATAGCTCATTTACCACAATGAATTGAAAGACACACATCAACAATTATGGGCCCCCCTTGGAGTAACTCACAGTACCCCCAAAATCTTATGACCACCTAGTTCCACCTAATGGTCAACTTCAAAATACATGTTCTAAAACTCTGCGTATGATTCTTACAAAAACCAGTCAAGGTCCACGTAGGATTCTCAACAAGCTTTCCAACGAGACCAAAATCTCATCAATCGGAGTTCGTATGGTGAAGTTATGACCAATCAGGCACTTAGGGGTCAAAACAGGCTCTCAGGGTTCAGGAGATTTCTCCCTAGTTTCTAGGTCTTTTGCCCACTCCTAAGGCTCTAATGGTATCCCAATGTGTCTAAAACTAAGCCCAAATATACCTCAATTCACTCAAAAATTCACTCTAAAATTTTCATGCGTTAAGGCCGTGTATCGCGATAGGTCGGGTCGAGGTGTCGCGATAGGTGGAAGTGTCGCGATAGGTCGAGGTGTCGCGATAGGTCGGGGTGTCGCAATAGGTGGAGGTGTCGCGATAGGTCAAGGTGTCGCGATAGGTCGAGGTGTCGCGATAGGTCGGGTTGTCGTGATACTTGGGAGTGTCGCGATACTTCGAGGTGTCGCGATACTTGGGAGTGTCGCGATACTCCGAGGTGTTGCGATACTCCGAGGTGTCGCGATACTCCGAGGTGTCGCGATACTTGGGAGTGTCGCGATACTCCGAGGTATCGCGATAGGTGGGGTCGGTGTGTCGCGATAGGTCGAGGTGTCGTGATACTTGGGAGTGTCGTGATACTTGGGAGTGTCCCGATACTTGGGAGTGTCGTGATACTCCGAGGTGTCGCGATAGGTGGGGTCGGTGTGTCGCGATACTCCGAGGTGTCGCGATAGGTCGGGGGTGTTGCGATACTTTGAGGTGTCACGATAGGTCGGGTTATGGTGAATTTTGATGTTCTGTCTAGTGATCCTAGGAGCCCTAGGCCTGCGTAGTGTCGTGGTGCACTCAGAATCGTGATCGGGTGAAGTTTTCGGAGTGTCGCGATAGCTCGAGCTCGATGCCTCGGGGCTTGCGCAGACAAAATCCGTACCTGCTGAGCTTGCTGGAGATGATGATGGAGCTACAACCTGCAAGAAACATGCAAACAAACACACACAAGCAAGAACACACACTCCCTCTCTCTCAAACTCGCACAAAGCAAATGAGAAAATGGTTTGGAAATGAGAATATAAGGTGGAGAAGGAGATGAAGGTGGAGATGAAGATGGAGATCGAGATGGAGAAAAATCAGAAATTTACCTACTACTTACCATTCCAACGCGTCCTCTCTACGTCTTACCATCACACGCTCGTCCTCAAAGCTCGAATCCCCGGCAACGGCGCCAAAATTTGGTGTAGCTCAGTGATGAGTAGCACCTCCTTTAATGTCAATCCGGGAAGACATGAGGATGGTATGAAGACCTCGAGCAAGTGAAGGCACAAATGTGTGAGTGCGAAGCACACTAACATGCACACACATACACACACACGCGCACACACAGCAAGAACAAAGAGAGTAAGACAATGGAATCACTTCTATTGCAACAAAGTTCTCATACAAGCTCAAAACTACAAGAAGCTACCAAAAATGAGCTCTCTAGCTCTATTTATAGTTTTTGACTAGCTTTGGCCCTGTCCAGACCTAGTGTCCGGCCTAGTCAAAAATTAGGTTCCAGGGCTTATTTGAGGACTCAAATGAGATCTAAAAATTATGAAAATTGGCAGGCAACTACTTCTAAGGCTCCCCAAGCTCGAGGACTCCTCGGCTTGTACAAAATGGAGCTACAAAAAGGTGAAATGATATTTACAAGGATTTTTAGTGATGAGAATCACTTTTAGCATGGTGTAAAGTTTGGAAAAATTTAATGGGTTTCCTTAGTGCTAGAACTGCATGTATGCTCGTACTTGCTTCATCTGCCAACACTTGGTAGCTCATGTATATCTTGGTTGAGCAAGAAGCAGCCTACTGTGGCCACTTCCAGTTGTGAGGCTGAGTATAGGGCAACTTTCACAACTACTGTTGAGTGTGTGTGGCTCAGACGCCTTTTGGCTGATTTGGGTGTTGGTCAGTCCTCTGCCACCACCATCTTCACTGACAGTCAGAGTGCATTGGCAGTTGTGAGGAACCATGTGTTTCATGATCGCACTAAGCACATTGAGGTGCATTATCATTATGTCAAGGAGAGGTTCTCTACTGGGGAGATCAGCTTGGCATATGTGCCCATGCAGGAGAACATTGCAAACCTTTTCACGAAGGCTCTCCCTAGGGAGAAGTTTGAAGCTTTCCGCAAATCTTTGGGCTTACTTCCTTTCTTGGAGTGATTTCCACATAGCTTGGCACTTCCTTATACATGAGTGCCAGCTCCTTGTTCACCGCATCACTCCTAGGGTGGATTTGTTGATATATTTAGGTAGTGATGTGTGTGAACACTCTAAGACCGCCGGGGCACTTTTTCCCTTTTTAGGAGGTTTTTTTTTCCCCAGTTTGTATACACGCCTATTGCCCTAATGGGCTACTCATCTTTGTACATTCTCTAATAATACATTCAGTCTTGTGTGTTGTGCTCCAAGCTTCTTCTTCTTCCTTGTGTTGTTCGCGTGCTTCCGTAGATGTCTAACTCCAACAGAGCTAGCAAGTAATCATTGACTCCAATGTAGATAATGCTCCTTGCTTGAGCCGCCTTCTTCATGCATGTCTTCAAATCTATGAGCTCCTCCCTAGTTGGAACAATAGGATCTTTAAACTCTGGTTTTTCTTCTTCATCTGTAATGTATCCTATCAAGTCATTGCTCATAAGATGAGCTTCCATCCTCATTGACTAAGCAGGATAGTTTTCTCTATCTAATTTCTCTATCTGAAGAGAATCTCCCATCCTTTCTTCACCTGTGTATTAAATTCTTCAAGCTTTATGAGAAATATGTGTACGTTTACTTCTAATGTAGTTCCTTTTGATCTTCTTGATAGCTTCAGGCCTCCTTCTCTAGCTTTTACTTCAATCTTTCACCTTTTGAATCTTCAAAAGTTGATTTCTGTATAAGTGTAATAGTCAGGGTCCTCCTTTCTTCAATTTTGATAATTCCTGCTCTGATACCACTGATGGGGAGTGTTAATCTCCAAAATAACAAGTTATCCTTGATGTTAGAGCACCTCTATATCAAGAACAACTCAATACTTCAACCAATTTTGGAGGAGTAGTGCCAGATTATCAATCTTTGCACTAACTGTGAAGAGAGTGATTATTTAGAAAAGTCTGCTACACTTAACTCACTCATTGAGTGATCAAATGTGTAACGTTTTCAATGAAATTTTGTATGAGGTGTTAGTGTTTGTGCCCCTTCTCCAAGTTAAAATTTCTCAAAAACTTTAGTAAATCTTGAGATTTACTCCAAACAATTCACCTATGTCTAAAACTGTACTTCTATACAGTTGACTTTGACACCTACAACTTCTCATGCATAGTTCTCTTGAGCTAGAACACATTTATTAAAATGCTTTTTTAGCCATAGGTATCTTACCTTCCAAATTAAATAATGAGTGCTTGCTTGCTCAAAACGTTACATTGTGGAAGGAGAACTGATCACAACATTACCATCAAATTTGCACCTACTGCAGTCTTATCTTCTTCACATTTACACATGTAAATGTTCCTACTCTCAATTCTCTCAGCTTGATCACAATTAGGATCTGAAAATTTGTACAGAGGTCACTCCACTATAGAATTAGACTTGTACAAAAGCATTTTATAAGATGATAAACACAGAAGGAGCACTAAGCAAAATATTGGGTGCAACTTTTCTTCTATTCAGGAAAACATTACATTTTGTTGATGAGCTATATTCTCATCACTTCTAAAGTGTCTAATGACTGTTACAACTTGTCTATCATGATCTCTCTTACATGCTCTGACTTTCTACTTGTATATATAGGCATATATATACAAACTCTTGACCATTAAAAAAGTATAAGTGAGCTATTTACAAGTTTAATGTACATGTGTATATAAGCCTTCAACTTCTGATTATGCAAAAACTTCAAGCTTCATATATTTGTCTTTGCTCCATACTTTTGAATTCAAGCCTTTGTCCAAATCATCAATTGATGGTTGTCCTGCACCAACAAGAACACTAGTTTAATTTTCTTTATTACTGGCGTTTTCCTTTCAAGAAACCATGAAGTTCCTATCTCCAACCAAAGATGCTATTATTGGCTTACAAGAAACTCTTACATATGAAATGAGGAAAGAAAAGTTTCAATCTTGGGGATAGGCCATTGAGATACATTTGGTTTATGATGCATATGATCTTTCCCTATCATGGCAAATCCAAGAGGTTCATATAGAACTCTTCTTGCAAATCACCATTCAAGAAAGTTGTTTTTATATCCAACTCATGTACTTTCCAACCTCGATGGGTAGCCAATGCAACCATGGTATGAATGGTAGTCATGCATGAAGTAGGTGCAAACATTTCCTCATAGTTAATGCCATATTATTGCACATATCCTTTGGCAACCAATCTAGCTTTGTAGCAATCAATGCTACCATCAGACTTTCTCTTAATCTTGTAAACCCACTTTGTACCAATGTCATGTTTTCCTTTTGGCAATTCACATAACTCCCAAGTACCATTCCTATGTATGGAATCCATTTCTGATTGCATAGCACTCATCCATTGTGGATCTCCACATGCATCTTCAAAAGTAAGTGGCTCTTGATTAAATGCGTTTTCAATAACAGAATAATCCACAAAATTACTTGATGCATGGCAAAAGCTTGATCTTGTTCTACCAAGTAAAGGTGCACTCAATTTGCTATGGTGCAAAGTTTGTGTCAGTTGGAACTTCTCTGATACCATTGTTGGGTGTGTGTAGAAGTGCAAGAGATACACAAGAAGCACACACAAGGAGCACAAATGCAATAAGACACACAGAGAATACAGATGGCTAGAATAGCTCTCTGTCTTAACGATATTCAAAACTAAAGTAAGATATGAATAATATCCCTAAGTATGAAGTACCACCACATATGAGTGCATCAACTATGTGGTAACATGGGGAGAAACCCTCTAGCCAACACTAGAGTAAAAAGTTCCCATGTATAGGGAAAAGGTTCACATCGGAGCTACTCGAGGAACACATAAGGGCAACAATTGTGAGTTTTTATCATATTCATTGTAATTTGACATTGAATATAAGTTAGGGTAGGTGAGCACTCTAGCTTATTGTACATGTTGAAAACCTATTTATTCTCTCTCTATCTCTCAATCATCATCTTTTTTAGTATAAAGGTGTGCATGCTAAGGTTCATGTGTTGGAAGATCTTGTAAACCTATTATTAATCGTTATTGAGGCCCAGCCTACTTCCAACAGAAAGACCCACTCACAGCAAGTGCATTAGAGGAAAAAATGAACCTTGCATTGTCCTTGTAAGGATCCCTAATTTTTAGGGATTTAGCTTAGTTTTGTTCTTGTTTAAGGGGAGAAAGTGCATTCAAGAAGGCACTTTTTAGTAGGTTGGGGTAGGCTTTTCTTAGGCTTTACTACACTCTTCTCTTTCTTTTTCTAAAGAGGGTGCAAGAGAATCTACTTTCCACATCATAAAACTCATGCATGTATCTCAATAAAAAAATGATTTGTTTTTAAGTCTTGTTTCAGTGTATATTTACTTAAAAGGGCCCCACTTTTATTATATATGTGAGAAGTCACTTTTTTTACTCATGTTTTAAATTTTCTTTTAGAAAAGCATAATTTTCAAACTCCCTCCAAAATTAAGTGCCACATCATCAAATCCGTATGCTTCCCCCAAAAAATTACTTTTTTCAAAATTTCATCATTTCCAGCCATAGAAGTGGAAAAACACGCTTTAACCCATCCACATACAAGAAAGCACATTTTCTTGGCAAAACACATGCTTTAGAGCCTTTACAACCAGTTTTCCACTTTGTTTTTTATATTCTTCGTCATTAGCAAAGATGGTATTGACATGTATTACAAACTTCACACTAGAACGTCCTCATGCTTGTGCATCAACAAGTATCCATATTCGTGTACCTCGAGAGTTTGCTCCATATACACAATGCAACAATGATGTGGATTCTCAAAATGAATGTTGTGCAGTTGGAGAAAAGAGTATTGATTTTTGGACTCATGGTTCACTATATCGTCGTGATCTAATATCTTCTTACTATCCAACATCCTGTTGACATATTTAGGTAGTGATGTGTGTGAACACACTAGGACCGTCGGGGCACCTTTTTCCCTCTTTAGGAGGTTTTTTTCCCCCAACTTGTATATACGCCTATTGCCCTAATGGGCTACTTATCTTTGTACATTCTCTAGTAATACATTCAGTATTGTGTGTTGTGCTCCAAGCTTCTTCTTCTTCCTTGTGTTGCTCGCGTACTTCCGCAGACCTCTAACTCCAACAATTGGTATCAAAGCAGGTCGTTGCTTCACCTAGGGCACCGTCGACACTCCTTCGTTTGTAGTCTCAAATTCGCACGAAATTTAGTGAGCATACTCAGGGTGTTTCAGAGATCAAAATAGCTTCGTTGTCTGGTGCCGAAATTGCGATCTAAGCTCGTTTCGGCCTCCGAACGCACTATCATAGTGCTTGTGCAAGCTATTTCATCTTTTTGTGCCAAAGGTATATACCAGTTTCTATTTGCCAGTATAAGCATCTCAAAGTCTACTACAGGTCTAGTAGAATTCGTTTAAGTAGCTCTGTTCAACTTTTTGAGATACAATCAATTTTCTGCATCAAGGTATTTTAGTCACCGGCCATGGCTGAAAGCAGTGATTGTATATCGTATGTTGGCTGTTGAGGATACGTTGGATGGTACCAACTACCCGTTATGGGCTTATATGATGCGACATGTGTTGGTTGCAAAAGGATTGTGTAACATTGTGCAGGGTTTCGAAAAACATCCTATCACACCTACAACTGTTACAACTGCAGCTACTGAAGCTGATGTAGAAGGTGCCGAACATGATGATATTCTACATATTCTTGGTCATGCTGCGGTTTCTGCTGCACCTACTATAGAGAAGATTCGCTAGGATGGCAGAGATGCCCATGTACAAGCATTGATAGCTTTGTCTATCAAATGTGCCATTATTCCTCACATTCACTCTTGCAAAACAGCTAAGGATGCTTGGGATACACTTACCACATTGTACCAAGCTAGGAATGAGGCTCGTGTTGCTTACCTCTGAAAACAGTTGGAGAGTGAGCACATGAATGAAGGTGATTCTATTGACAGTTTCCTAATGAAGATCAAAGACTTGAAGGAACAATTGATTTCTATTGATGAGGTTATACTAGATAGCTCACTTGTGCAGACCGTTCTGAATGGTCTTCCTGATTCATATCAGAATTTTGCTTCTACTCTTCGGTTGATGATGAAAGGCAATCCAAATCCTTATCATTTGAGGAGTTAGTCTCTCTTCTGTTGCAAGAAGATCAATCCAGGCAGAACACGTCCATTATGCGAGTTGCAGATCAAGCTTTCCTAGCTATTCAGAAGGGCAAAGGAAAATGGAGCTCTTCAACTAGTAAGCAGAAATTTGCTAATTCTGCATATTCGAAGAAGGAAGATAAAGATGAGAAGAAATCAGAAAAGCAGAAATTGTTTTGTAAGTACTGTAAAGGGAATGATCATATCATAAAGAACTGTCCAAAACTAGCTGCTAAAGAGGCAAAGAAGAAAGAGGCTGGAATGGTTGTTGCAGAGGCCTCTACACCAAAATAGAGTCTGCTAATCTTGTGTAGGAAGAAGAATGGGTGTTTACTACTGTTTGCAATTTTGACCCATCTTCTCATGAGCAGTGCATGTCTGCAGTAGACTCAGATGTTTGGTATTTTGACAGTGGGGCAACCAAACATATTACCTCGCAGCGCATTTTCTTCTCTTCACTCGAGCCTGCCCCTACAGGGAATACTGTTACATGCACCAACAACTCCTCTTATCCTGTTATGGGAGTTGGTAAGATAATTTTTGACTACTAATTTTTGACTACTGCTGATGGTAGTTCTTTCACTTTGTCAGATGCTTTATTTGTGCCAGGGATCAAGAAGAACCTGTTATCAGTTTCTGCATTAGCCAAGATTGGCTTGGTTATGAAATTTGATGACAGGTGTACAGTTCATGATCTGTCAAATGGCGATATGATTATTGCTTCTGGCATTTTATGTCGTGGGCTGTATAAGCTCATAGACTATGAAAGATCTGTAAATGATTTGGCATGTGTTGTAAATGATTCTTAGGCTATGTCAGATGCAAAGCTTTGGCATGCACACTTTGATCATCTGAATTTTGCTAGTTTGCTACGCTTGTTAAAATCTGAAATGGTGTCCTCTTTGCCCAAACTTGAGGCACCTGGAAAACATGTTTGTGAAGGCTATATTTTGGGCAAAATGCAGCGTTCGTCCTTTCCAAAAGATGGTTCAGTTCGGGCTACTCAAAAATTGCAGCTTGTACATAGTGATGTTTGTGGTCCTATGCAGACATCTTCTTTTGGGAATTATCTTTACTTCGTGACTTTCACCGATGATTTTTCCAGGCGTGCATGGGTATACCCATTGAAGGCAAAGTCCGAAGTGTTTATGTGCTTCAAACAGTTTTTGGTTTTGGCTGAAAATCTGTCAGCATGTAAAATGGGCACCCTCCGTTCTGATCGAGGGGGGGGGGATATATGTCTTCTGATTTTAATGCATTTCTGGCTGAATGTGGGATAAAACACCAGTGTACAGTGCCGTATACACCTCAACACAATGGAGTTGCTGAACAAAAGAATAGGTCACACATGGAGATGGCGAGATGTATGGTCAAGAGTTAGGCTTTACCATATAGCTTCTGGCTTGAGGCTGTCATGTGTGCAACATATGTACTGAACAGGTGTCCCACTAAAGTGCTGCAGTCTATCACTCCATATGAGGCTTGGCATGACCGCAAGCCATCTGTTGCTCATCTACATGTCTTGCATTAGTGCCTGAACAACATCCCAGAAAATTGGATGATAAAGCAGTAAAATGTATTTTTGTTGGGTACAATTCTGAAGGTAAAGGCTATCGTTTGTATCATCCACAGACTAAACACATTCTGGTTAGCCGTGATGTTGTTTTATGGAAGATGCTATTCAGCCATTGCTTTCATGTACTAAGGAGACATTTGTTAGCTCCAAAGACATGTATGATACTTTGCTGCCTCTTTTTACAGGTGGACAGTCTAGTGCTTGTCTTAATGAGGTAACTTCTTAGCCTTTGCAGGTTTCATGTGATGATGCAGATAATTCCATTTCTGATGCAGATGTACATGATGCACTTATTGATGAGAGAGCTGATATTGAGTAGGCAATAACTATGCCAAAATGGCTGGTGCAGACCTTGCATGATAGCAAATTAGATGCACCTCTGTCATATCGTACTCGTTCAGGCTCTCATAGTGCCTCTTTTGAGTCAAATTGCTATGCTATGGCTGCATCTAGTCTTTGTGATGAGAATGAGCCTGTTTCATTTGATGAAGCGCAGAATTTAGAAAATTGGATGCCTGCTATGCAATCTGAATATGATGCTATAATGAAGAATGGTACTTGGTCTTTATGTGACTTGCCTCCAGGCAAGAAGGCCATTGACACTAAGTGGGTATACAAGCTGAAGCATAAACCGGATGGTACAGTTGATAGGTATAAGGCTAGGCTTGTTGCAAAGGGTTATGCACAGGAAAGAGGCATTGATTTTGATGAGACCTTTGCACCTACATGTTGTTGACTACTATTCGGAGCATCTGTGCACTTGCAGCTCATCATGGTTGGAATGTACATCAGTTGGACATTAAAACAACATTTCTGAAATGGTGACTTGCATGAAGAAGTGTATGTTTCTCAACCTCGTGGCTTTGTGCAGAAAGGGCATGAAAAACAGGTATGCAGGTTAAAGAAGGCATTATATGGTTTAAAGCAAGCACCACGTGCTTGGTATGAGAAGATACATGCCTATCTAATTGCACATGGTTTTGAGAATAGTCCAATTGAAAGCACCTTATATGTTAAGCGTGCTAATGATGTGCTTCTGATCACTGTTAAGCGTGCTACTCACTGGTCCTATTGAGAAGCATAATGCTGATTTTAAGGCTGATTTGCATGCCTCATTTGAGATGTATGATTTGGGGCATTTGCATCACTATCTGGGCATTCAGCTTATGCAAGTTGATGGTGGAATGGCTTTGTGTCAAACGAAATATATTGACACATTATTGCAGCGTTTTGGCCTTGAAGACTGTAAGCCTATTGCCACTACTATGGAGACAGGTTTACGATTGAGTCTTCATGATGCTTGAGATGCATTTGATGCTGTTCTCTATCAGCAGGCTGTTGGATGGTTGATTTACTTATGCATTACTCGGCCAGATATTTAGTTTGCTGTCTCACAGATGAGCACGTTTATGCATTGCCCAGGAGTCAAGCATGTTGGTGCAAGACAATCAACAATTGAAGGTCTTTAAGTCCGCAGAAACTTCAGCAAAAATTTCCTTAAAAAGGTCACCGGAAGATCACCGGAAGGTCACCGGAACAGTACCGGAAGGTTACAGGAAAGTCACCGGAATGTTACCAGAAATGATCACTTTTACAGTTTTCAGTTCATGAAGAGTTGGAAGATAAAAAGGAGGAAGAAAAGAACAAATTTTGAAGCTTGGAAGAAGAACCGGAAAAGTTGTACACATATGTACAGTAGTATAGTCCGCGTTATAAGCTTGTACAAATTTATCTATAAATACCTGGAAAATGTAGAGGCGTAAGGGGGATGAAAAAGAGATGGGAGTATGAGAGGTAGAGAATGAGAAAGAGAGAAAGCCATAGAAGAGAAAGACGTAGAATGAGAAGTTAGATGTCATGAGACATATGAAAAGTTAGTTGAGTTTTCCTCTCATCACTCAACTGTAACTGTCTGAGTAATCGAAAAATACTGCGCCGAAATCTCTGTGTGTTTTCATCTGTGATAGATGATTTGTGAAATCCTTTTGAGGATATCTAAGTCTATAGTTAATCAATCTATAGCTTAAGTTTCAGAGTTTAATTGTAAACAGAAACCGAGAATTGTCAGTAGGAACATTCATGTGTGTTGAGTGTTCAAAGTTTACTGAAACAGGCGCATTTTCGGTGATCAATGTTTTGATCATTTCTGAGTGCATACTTTAAAGTTTTGCATGAGTGAGGGCTTAATCTTTAAGTTAGAAGATAAGCTACTCGTAATCAGAAGCATTTGCTTAAACGGGTTCTATTCAAGGAGAACTAAGTCTTAGAAGTTACAGGTGTAAAATCGACTGTTCAGAGTGACAGTTTCAGACATAGATTAATTTGAAGAAATTGTGCAGCAGACTTTTGTGTTGTGAAGTTTTTGACTTACTCTTGGTATAGAGGTGCTCTAATCACAAGAGTAGGTTATTCTTTTGGAGATTAACACTCTCCATCAGTGGTATCAGAGCAGGAGACATCAAAATCAAAGAAAGAAGGATCCCGATTGCTGCGGTTACAAAGAATTCAACAACCGAAGAACTAAAAGGTGAAAGCTTGAAGGCGAAACCTGAGGAAGAGATCATATGATATCAAGAAAGACAAACGGAGTCTAATTTGAAGTAAAGGTACATATATTATTCATAAAGGTTGAAGATTTCAATTCACAGGAAGACACAAGATGGGAGATTCTCTGCAGATAGAGAAACTGGATAGGGAAAACTATCCTGCGTGGTCAATGAGGATGGAAGCTCATCTTATGAGCAAAGATTTGATAGCTTATATCACAAGAGAAGAAGAAAAGCCACAATTCAGAGATCCTAGTGTTCCGACTAGAGAAGAATTAGCAGATTTGAAAAACTGGATGAAGAAAGATGCTCAAGCTAGAAGCATTATCTATATGGCAGTAAATGATTACTTGTTACCTCATATTCGAGGTCTTGAAAGTGCAACTGACATTTGGAATGCTTTGGAGGAGCATTTCCAGAATACTACTAAGTCAAGGAAGGCATCCTTATGGGCAGAGTTTACAACCTTCAAGAAGAAGGCTTCTCAGTCCGTTTCAGACTATGTAACAAGAATGAAAGACATTGCAGATGCATTAGGAGCTGTTGACGAAGATATCGAAGAGGATAAATTGGTAAGGCAAATTCTTACAGGCTTAAGAGGTGATGGCAAATGGAAGCCGTTTATTTTGTCTACAGAGTTATCACTTGATCATTTCACTCCAGATTTAAATCAGTTGCTAGGTCATATGCTAACATTTGAGAATGATGTTAAAGGAGATGGTGACAAGAGTGCACGTCACGCAATGTACTCAAAAGATAAAAAGAAGAATAGCAAAGGAAAGCAACAAGCAAATGAAGATGAAGGAACAACTAGCCAAGCCAACTTCCTAAGAGGAAGAGGAGGTGGCAAAGGTAGAGGAAAAGGCAGAAACAACAAAGATGGAGGCAAAGCCTGCTGGATTTGTGGTAAGACAAATCATTTAGCTAATGATTGTTGGCACAATACTCAAAGTAATAATGGATATAGTCAAAGCTACAATGCAAGAGGAAGAGGTGGCAGAAGTCAAAGAGGTAATTTCAGAGGTAGAGGTGGTAGGAGTTACTTTGGAAGAAATACAGGTCGAGGATTCCAAAGTCAACAATATAACAATACCTACTACAATTACGATTCAGAACAGAAGGATGATTCAACATTGATATTGAATGCTACTTGTGAAAGGCAGAATGAAGATCAAAGAGTCTTCTACATTGACTCAGGGTGTAGCAATCACCTGAGTGGAAACATATCATTGATGACTGATTTGGAGAATAAAGTTTCTAATCATGTTGTTCAAACAGGTGACAACACAAAGCATAAAGTGAAGTCGATTGGATCAGTGAAAGCTAAAGATGGTAGTACCTTATTGGGTAAGGTTCTGTATGTTCCTACAATTCCTAAGAATTTGATAAGTGTAGGACAAATTGTTGAAAAGGGATATGAAGTAAGATTCACTAATGAAGGAGTATATGTGGAAGATCCCAGTCAAGGGTATAAACAGATTGTTTCAGGAAAGAAAGAAGGAAGACTATTTACACTGAAGATTCAAGGTAACATTGGTCAGGCCATGTTTACATATGAAGGACAGAAAATTTCTGAGTTAGATCTTTGGCACAAGAGGCTTGGAAATTTCAATGAAAGAGGTATTAAAGATATGATTAACAATGGTTCAGTGCTTGGATTGCCTAATGTTGCAGGTCAACATATGACATACAAATGTGAGGCATGTCAATTTGGTAAGGCTCATAAGAAGTCTTATTCCAAGCATGGTTTTATGCACTCAGAGAAGCTTGAGTTGGTACACACAGATGTGTGGGGACCATCAAAGGATTTCAGTATAAATGGATCAAGATATTATGTGATTTATGTTGATGATGCTACTAGATGGATCACTATCTATGTGATCAAGGATAAGTCAGAAGTATTCAATACATTCAAACATTATCATGCGTATGCAGAAAGAACTACAGGTCACAAGTTGAAGAGACTAAGATCAGATGGAGGGGGAGAGTATTTCTCCAACGAATTCAGTGACTACTTATGGAATGCAGGTATAAAAAGGGAAGTTACTTGCAGGTACTCTCCTCAACAAAATGGTGTAGCAGAAAGAAGGAATAGGACTCTTGTTGAGTTTGCAAGGTCCATGATGAATGAGAAAAATTGCCCTAATTATTTGTGGGCTGAAGCTGTAAATACAGCTACTTATTTGGTCAATAGATTACCATGTAAAGCCCTGCAGGGTATGACACCATATGAAGCTTGGTGGGGTAAGAGACCTACCCTGGATCATTGCAGAGTATTTGGATGTGTGGCATATGCATATGTGCCATCACAATTAAGACACAAATTGGAACCTAAAGCTGAAAAATATGTTTTCATTGGTTATGATGACAGACAGATGGGATACAGGTTGTGGAATCCATCCACAAAACATTTTCTGGTATCGAAAGATGTTACGTTTGATGAGCAAAGTTCTTGGTATGCAGGAACAGTTAATAACAATACAGGTGATGAAGAAGAAGTGAGTCAAAAGAAAGGTAAATCAAAGGTTCAAATAATTGATGAAGAAGAAAATTATGAAGTGCAGGAAGAAGTTGAAGAAAGGCCAAGATTTGATCCTGAGTGTGAAGAACCAGAAACCTCAAGGACTGGAGAACTCGGAAGGTCATCAAGAAATAGATGGCAACCTACAAGGTACAGTTATGATACTTCATTTTTGGCTACGAAAGATTATGCTTACATAGTGAAAGCAGATGAAGACCCTTCTACATATGAAGAGGCAAAAGGTAAGGAAAAATGGGAAAAAGCTATGCAAGAAGAACATGACGCATTGGTGGAAAATCAAACATGGGATTTAGTTCCTAAACCAAATGGCCAGAAGATTATTGGATGCAAGTGGGTCTACAAGACCAAAAGATTTGCAGATGGAAGTGTGTCTAGATACAAAGCTAGACTTGTTGTCAAAGGGTTTGCTCAAACATATGGAGTTGATTATGATGAGACTTATAGTCCAGTGGCAAAAATGACAACTATCAGAACACTCATAGCTGTTGCTGCGAGTAAAGGTTGGAAGTTATGTCAGTTAGATGTGAAAAATGCTTTTCTGAATGGTTATATTTCAGATGATGTGTTCATGGAGCAACCTCAAGGGTTCAGAGATAAAAAGTATCCAGAACATGTGTGCAAGCTCAAGAGAGCTTTGTATGGCTTGAAGCAGGCTCCAAGAGCGTGGAATTATAGACTTGTAAAGTTCTTGAAAGAACTTGGTTTTCAGGTGTCTGAAGCAGATAGTAGTCTGCTTATAAAAGCAAGTGATAATGGTTTCATATACATGTGCATATATGTTGATGATATAATTCTTACAGGAACAGATGAGTCAGGTATACAAAGACTCAAGAAGCAAATGGAAAAGGAGTTCAAGATAAGTGACTTGGGAGACTTGTCTTACTTCTTGGGTATGGAGATCACATATACTCAGCATGGAGTATTCGTGACCCAAGAAAGATATTTGAAGAACTTGTTAATCAAGTTTAAAATGAATGATTGCCGGATAGCACCTACTCCAATGGAGGTGAATCACAAACTGAGTAAGTTTGGAGGTGAAGAATTCAAGGATGTGAGACAATATCAGAGTTTGGTTGGTAGTCTTATCTATGCTACTTTAACCAGACCTGATCTATCATATGCAGTAGGAGTATTGTCTCAATTCATGCACTGTCCAAGAAAAGAACATTGGATTGCAGGACAAAGGGTGTTGAGGTACATTAAGGGTACACTCAAAGAAGGTTTGTATTATGGTTTTACATCAGATACAAATATCAAAATATACAGTGATGCAGATTGGGCAGGTAATCCAGATGACAGAAGGTCAACCTATGGATACATGTGTTATGTGGGAGATAAGCTAATCTCATGGTGTTCCAAGAAGCAACATACAGTTGCTTTGTCTTCTACCGAAGCTGAGTACAAAGGCATGGTTGAAGCCGCAAAGGAAGTGATTTGGCTAAAGATTTTAATGAAGAATTTTGACACTATACAGATGACTCCAATTATATTTGGAGATAACATGAGTTCATTATATTTAGCTGCTAATCCTGTTTTTCATGCCAGGACTAAACACATTGAGATTCAGTATCACTTTCTAAGAGAGAAGGTGATGGATAAAGAGATTGAAGTAATTCATACTTCAACGAAAGATCAGATAGCTGATATGCTTACAAAAAGTTTGGATGGACCTAAGTTACAAAGGTTTAAAGATATGGCAGGAATAAAGAAGACAGAGAAAACCTCAATTGATGATTGAGGGGGAGCTGTTGGTGCAAGACAATCAACAATTGAAGGTCTTTAAGTCCGCAGAAACTTCAGCAAAAATTTCCTTAAAAAGGTCACCGGAAGATCACCGGAAGGTCACCGGAAGGTCACCGGAACAGTACCGGAAGGTTACAGGAAAGTCACCGGAATGTTACCGGAAATGATCACTTTTACAGTTTTCAGTTCATGAAGAGTTGGAAGATAAAAAGGAGGAAGAAAAGAACAAATTTTGAAGCTTGGAAGAAGAACCGGAAAAGTTGTACACATATGTACAGTAGTATAGTCCGCGTTATAAGCTTGTACAAATTTATCTATAAATACCTGGAAAATGTAGAGGCGTAAGGGGGATGAAAAAGAGATGGGAGTATGAGAGGTAGAGAATGAGAAAGAGAGAAAGGCATAAAAGAGAAAGACGTAGAATGAGAAGTTAGATGTCATGAGACATATGAAAAGTTAGTTGAGTTTTCCTCTCATCACTCAACTGTAACTGTCTGAGTAATCGAAAAATACTGCGCCGAAATCTCTGTGTGTTTTCATCTGTGATAGATGATTTGTGAAATCCTTTTGAGGATATCTAAGTCTATAGTTAATCAATCTATAGCTTAAGTTTCAGAGTTTAATTGTAAACAGAAACCGAGAATTGTCAGTAGGAACATTCATGTGTGTTGAGTGTTCAAAGTTTACTGAAACAGGCGCATTTTCGGTGATCAATGTTTTGATCATTTCTCAGTGCATACTTTAAAGTTTTGCATGAGTGAGGGCTTAATCTTTAAGTTAGAAGATAAGCTACTCGTAATCAGAAGCATTTGCTTAAACGGGTTCTATTCAAGGAGAACTAAGTCTTAGAAGTTACAGGTGTAAAATCGACTGTTCAGAGTGACAGTTTCAGACATAGATTAATTTGAAGAAATTGTGCAGCAGACTTTTGTGTTGTGAAGTTTTTGACTTACTCTTGGTATAGAGGTGCTCTAATCACAAGAGTAGGTTATTCTTTTGGAGATTAACACTCTCCATCAAAGCATTGGCAGGCGGTTAAGCACATCTTTCGCTACTTGAGTGGTACTCGGCTTCTTGGGTTGTTTTATCCCAAGGGGGGATCACTACCGCCAGATTTGCATGCTTTTTCTGACTTTGATTGGGCTGGTTGCTATGACACTCGTGTGTCCACTAGTGGCTTTTGCTTCATGCTTGGTAGCTCATGTATATCTTGGTTGAGTAAGAAGCAACCTACTATGGAAACTTCTAGTTGTGAGGCTGAGTATAGGGCATCTTTCATAGCTACTGTTGAGTGTGTGTGGCTCAGATGCCTTATGGCTGATTTGGGTGTTGGTCAGACTTCTGCCACCACCATCTTCACTGACAGTCAGAGGGCATTGGCAGTTGTGAGGAACCCTGTGTTCCATGCTCACACTAAGCACATTGAGGTGCATTATCACTATGTCAGGGAGAGGTTCTCTACTAGGGAGATCAGCTTGGCATATGTGCCTACGTAGGAGAAGATTGCAGACCTTTTCACGAAGGCTCTGCCTAGGGAGAAGTTTGAAGCTTTCCACAAAGCTTTGGGCTTAGTTCCTTTTGTGGAGTGATTTTCACATAGCTTGGCACTTCCTTATACATGAGTGCCAGCTCCTTGTTCACCGTATCACTCCCAGGGGGGATTTGTTGATATATTTAGGTAGTGATGTGTGTGAACACACTAGGACTGTCGGGGCACTTTTTTCCCTCTTTAGGAGCTTTTTTTTCCCCGAATTTTATATACTCCTATTGCCCTAACATGCTACTTATCTTTGTACATTCTCTAGTAATGCATTCAGTATTGTGTGTTGTGCTCCAAGCTTCTTCTTCTTCCTTGTGTTGCTCACGTACTTCCGTAGACGTCTAACTCCAACACATCCCATAACCTCTCAACTTTACTTCAATTCATTTGTGCGGGTTGTTATATGGGGGTCTTCATAAAAGAGATGATATGAACCATCTCTTAGGCTCATTTAGAAGGGCACACACATAAGTGCCATTTGGCACTCATGTGTGATGCCACCTTAAGGACTCCAATATAGTAATGGAAGAGGGAATCTAAGTTGGGGGTACACGACTAGGAGGACATTTGTAAGATCAACCTCCATGTGAGATTCTCAAGAACTCAACAATTCAGGATCTTCTCTCCAACTTAGGTATCATGCGGAGCTGCCTCAAAAATGAGGGGATTCATGAGAGAGACATGGGTTCTAACAGTTGGTATCAGAGCAAGTGAAGCTCGTGAACGCATTTAGACAGAGCCGCCCACACGCATGGACAATGCTACAAAGTGCTCACGCTCACGAAGAGAGAGGGAGAGCCTCTCCTCTTCTCTTCCCCTCCTCTTGGGTGAAGGATTCATCAATTTAGCTTCTCTCATATACGTGCAAAATGCACTTTTGTCTACATATATGGGATAATTCAAAGCTGTCGGCAGCTGTCGGTAGTTGTCGACAAATGTAATGTGGGAAGGAACATTTTGGGGAGGTAAAGCTAAAAAACTCCAAGCTTTTTTCTCAGTTTTGGGTTGTGATGATTGGATATGGGTCATTAGAAGAAGTGATAAGACTTCAAGCTATCATTTCTAAGTTAGCAAAGTGGCCCTCCTTGAAAAAAAATGCTTTTTCACTTCCCACCCTTCACCTATCCATCTTCTCCAACTCATAACTTGGTGCTCCATCATTTGATTCAAGAGATCTTTGACATCTTATGAAGCTAAACTCCTAAGCTCCAGTTAGCAACAAACGATGATTTGAAGAAGTTTTTCCAAACCAAAATCCCTCTGCAACACTTCAATAGAAACCATGCTACCATTCCTAGGCCTAGTTTTTGGTCAGTTGCATCAAGATCTACTTTTTTCACTTGGAGTAGCCTTGAACGTTTGAGATGCAGGTAGTGGACTACTTACTTTGGATTGGCAAGGATTGACAAAAACCAAAAGTGCTTCAGTTTGACCCAGTTTGCTCATTTGGGGCTATTGTTATATGCTTTTGGCATCATTTATTATGGTATTTGGTGCCTAGAACCTCCTTGGGCCAACCGAACATTTTGAATTTTTGTTTGAGCTGGGCAAGGAGTATTACCTTTGTCATGTAGGGGCAATGACGAGCCATGTAACTATCATATGTCAATCGTTGCACTTAGTTATGCATCCTCCCAGATCTTCTTGTTCTTGGGTCACTTCTCCTTGTATCATCTGCATGTGCCTTTCTTACTCATGGAGTCTTCATAGAGGGCAATCCGAGTTCCTCACTAAGACTCTTTTTTGAATCTCTTGATTTCATCAATGTCTTCAAAACCTGCACATGTTTTACTACCAGTAGAAAGCTTTTCTTTACCTTTCTTGGATGTATTTGATGAATTTTCTAGACTGAAATTTCCCCGCAATCTTCCACTCCATGGATTTGAGTTGGAACTATTGCTTGGTGATTCATCTAGTCCACTCAAAACTTGAGATTTTGCACTTGATTTTTCAGCATTTTCTTTGTCATTTGATTCAAGATTAGGTCCATCTTTGGCATCTGCATAGAAGATTGACATTTCATCAAATATCACATCTCTGCTCACCTTCACCTGCCGTGTGAGTAGGTTATAACATTTATATCCCTTTTGTTCAAGGGAGTGTCCAATGAAGACACATTTTTTTGCTTTTGGATCAAGCTTCATCCTCAAAACATCAGGAACATGTACATATGCAATACAACCAAAAACTTTCATATGTGATAAGTTTGGCTTTTTACCCGTGAACTCTTTAGGTGTAACTTGTGTACAACAACAGTTGGATTTTGTTCATGATGTATACAAGTGTATGCATAGCTTCTGCCCAATAACAATGAGACACATTCTTCTAAGCCATCAAGGCTCTTGCTATTTCTACAATATGTCTATTTTTGCATTCAACAAAAGCCATTCTATTGTGGTGTGCACCTGCATGAAAACCGATATTGAATTCCATGACTTTTTAGAAAATTGTTGAACTCATTTGATATGTATTCACCTCCTCCATCAGATCTTAATGTTTGAATATACTTCCTTGTTTGCTTTTCCATCATAGCTTTAAAATTTTGGAAGTGAGTGAACACCTCACTCTTCTCTTTCATGAAATATACCCATGCTTTCTGTGTATGGTCATCAATGAAAGTAACATAAAACTTGCAACCGCCCATAGATGTGGTCTTTGTAGGACCCCAAACATCTAAATGTACTATTTTGAGCACATTCTCACTAACATGCTTGTCATGCAAAAATGATGCTCTTGACTTTTACCAAATTGACATGTTGCACATACCTTTTGCATTTCTGTAACTTTGAAATTTGGTAGTCCATTGATAATCTCCTTTGACTGCATCAATTTTAGCCTTTGCAGATTTGAATGTCCAATTTGTTTGTGCCAGATCTCTGTATCATCAACAACTTGTGAACCTTTTGAAAACATGGCTACATTCATTTAAGAAATTTTCACATTTAAGGTGAACATCCTACCCACTTTGTTTCCTTTGGCAACCATTCGTCCATCCTGTTTGTACTCTTCTACATATAACCCATCAACATTGAACCTGACTTGTAAACCTTGTCAACCATTTGTCCAACATAAACCAGATTCTTTGTTATATTTGGAACATGCAGCACATCAACAAGATGTTTTACCTTCCCATCCTCCATAGATAGTGCTATGCTTCCAGCATGCTCGATAGGGTGTGATGTGTCATCACCTATTTCAACATATCCAAGAATTGGCAATTTTTGCAAACTACTAAACCATTCCGCATGAATGGTCATGTGATTTGAAGCACCTGAATCAACATACATGTCATTACCATTCGATTTTGAACCATCAGTAGACATTGTATTTATCATATGATGTTGAGCCATGAACAACTTCTCAGAATCATCTACACTTGTGCATGCATAGTTGTTTTGTTGCCTTCTGTTATTTTGATTCTTCAAATTGCAATCACGTTCAAAGTGTCCAAGTTTACCACAATTCCAACATCCTTTACTGTCATTACCTGAATCATTTCTTTGGAAATTTCTATGATCTCTTTGGCTCTCCTTGCCTCAAAACTGTCCTCTTCCTCCTACATGATTCTATTGTTGACTTTGGTCTTGGTTATTGTGTCCTCTTCTGCTTCCAAAGCCTCTATCTCTACCTCTTCCTTTGCCAGAGTAGAATACCTACTTAGAATTGGGTTTTCCTTGGGAGTTTGAATCCTCACCAAGATCTTTTCTTCAATAATTAGCATTGATACCAAATCAACAAAATTCCCTAAACCACGAAGACACACTTCCACCTTATGATCATCATCTACATTCACGCCAATAGATGCAAGTGACTCACATATGCTTTTGATTTTCAGGGTGTAGTCACTTACGGACATGCCCTTTTTCTCCAATGTAAGTAGCTCGTTCTTGAGTTGCAATTTTCGTGCCTTTGTATTGGTCTCATACAAAGTGACCAAATTGTTCCAAGCCTCTTTCAGAGTCTTGGCATCCTATATGTGTCCAATCATGCTATATTGTATGCTAACATATAGCCAATACATTACCTTTCATACTCCTTGATTCCATTCCTCATATGCTCTTAACTGGTCTGCAGCCTGATTCCTTTCTGGTAACTGCATAGCATTTTCATTCTCTTCGATGATGTACTTTTAGTAGCCTTTTCCCATCAAGAAATTCGTGAGTCTAAATCTCCAAGCATGGAAGTTGTTCTTGTTTAGCTTATTGATCATAAGCTAACTCATTCCATCTGCGTTTTCCATTTATGGAGCAATTCACAACACTCCAAAACACTAGTTTTTCTATGGGCCCCACCTTGCAGGCTCGAAACACAGGCCGAGATGGCTCCGAAACCTTGATCTGAAAATTTTGATGCTTTCTACCTCCATACCAATTTTCTAAGCAATTTGAGGTCATTTGTGAATCGCGGTTTCTCAGGGATTCTCACGTACTCTTCACCATCAGCCTTCTCCACGAGCTCCCTATAACCACACTGGCTCTGATACCATGTCACGAGGAAGGAGATAAGGAAGAGAGCTCACACACACACTCTCTCACAATCAAAGAGGAGCACACACATAGATGGGGCAAGGAAGAATGATCTTCTTCTTCTTCTATTACATAAAAGGGTACAATAAATGACCTAAAACAAGAATACACCAAGTGCAATATATAAAGAACAATACATAAGGAAAATCCTCTCCGAGAATGAGTGAGTTGGAAAGAAACAAATGTGACATCACTCTGGGTAGATAAATCTAGTAAAGCTCAATGAAGTATCCGTGACATATACCGGTGTGACCACTATACATGCTAGAAAAATGAAAAAGTGATATGTGTCATCTTGGATCATCACATGTTGATCTTAATATCTCAACAATGCCTTCTACCTTGGGCATGCAGAGCAGTTCTTCAGACCTAGTTTGAGGAATATGGAACATATGAAGAAGCCCTTTCATGTGCTACCTATGTGATGAATACAGACATTTTCAAAGTAATTGTCCCCTATGGGAGAATGAACCACCATGTGTGAACTGCACAAACCTACACTATCACTACACCAAGGACTATCCAAAGAGGACTCCTTGAGTAAAAAAAAACAACGCATTCTATGTTTTTGTTGATCCAAATCCAACATGGTACGTATCCCTCAATTCACTAATCATGCATGTTGTCTACCTACAAGAAATGTTGCAATAAAGAGTGTACTTGAGCCCACTGTGTATTGCAAGAGGAAAGAGAAGTGGTGGCACTTAATCTACAAGAGGAACAAGGAAGAAGAGTGGTAGAATCCAACCTGTATGGGGAAGCACCAAAGGCAGTAACATGCCAGCGACCCACTTTAGAGAATTGTGAACAACTTAGGTAAGTGGTGGCTAGGGTACCTAGTTAATGGAAGAATTTTCACTAACTAACTACTTTAGCTCATGGGTAACTATGAGAAGTGCTAGCCACGAGTTATTGGGAGTCATCATTGAGAGTGGCTTGGGTATCAACCTCATGGTGAAATCCACCATGTTGCAGTTAGGACCCCAGGCCTTCAAGCACACTGTTGAAAACAGTAGACTAGAGTAAGCTAAGAACTATAGGGATCATTGAGAGTTTCTTCTTGATAGTGAAGGCATTACATGCTTGACTTTCTAGTCCTCAGGCTTCCTTGCTCGCAAAGAGGCTTTCCTCTACTACTAGGACGGCCTTGGCTTTGCTATGCTAACGTAATTTGGGATAAGGGGCATTGCTTCATGTGGTTAAATGACCATGATGTGTGCTCAAACAATTGCACATGGAAATAGGACTTGAACATGCATGAATGAGCACTAATATCTCATTGGTAATGCCAAAAGAAACATATCTATTCCCTAGGTTTGAATTGTATCTACCAAGAAGAAGATTTGCTCAGTTGGATGGGAGTCGAATCCCCTCCATGTTACAATGTCATTTGTAGTTCAGCTTCATTGAATGGAACAAAAGAAGACTCCAGAGTAGAAGTCTTAGGGCTAGCTCAACCCATAAGTAACAAAAGAAGGGGGAAGAATAATCCATCTCAAGGGGAGCACGAGGGCAATATAGGATTATGGAATCCATTCAAAGAAAATGATGCAAATTTTTTTTTATCAACTACCACTCGAGGAGATACGCCCTGGTTGGCTGCAAAACAGAACTAATGGCACCAAAGTAGAAGAAATATGCATATATTCCAAAGGATTGTTTGAAGATAAAAACTATAACAACAAAGAGACCGATGACAATGAGTCAACACGTTCAATATAGAAAGTTGATTTCGAAGAGTTGTGTGAAATAAAACCAATCTTCCTAGCAATATGGATGTGCCACGAACATATACTTTAAAAAATCAGTGTGTGCATGGATTTTCAAGCCCTCAACAAAGTCACAATTCCTGATAGATTGTGCACATCGTTCTCATAGAAATCATTTTTGGAAATTTTCTTTTGGGGTCCCTTATAACTTTTATGGATGATTTCTCTACATTTACCAAAATCAGTAAGACCACTCTAGTTGAAAGTTTTGATGAGCATTCAATGCACCTCTCCGTAGTTTACTTTAAATGTCAAGAAGCTAACCTTAAGTTAAATCCACATAAATGTCATTTCTTAGTAACTCAAGGTACTTTGTTGGGACACATGGTATCTGCACAAGGCATGGCTTGCAATCCTACTAAAATCATGGCTATCTTAAGAATGCTGCAACCTATCTCCAAGTTAGATATCCAATGTTTTTTGGGAGAGGGTGAAAGCATGTAAATGTGAATGCTCTTTAGGACTATATAGCACTTTTATGCATGTCATGATTTAGCTATTTCAAAAGTTTTTTGAAATATGAGAAAGCTAAATTTAATTTTTTCTCTATTCGATGTAATATCATTGAAACAAATATTCAAAAATCATGAAAATGATTTTTGAATATCTGCATTACTCACATGAAAGTTAGGGTATCATGACATGAACCTTGAAGGTAATTTCATTACACATCACATCTTGGAGCACTTAGGTATCCATGGAGTCTGAGGTAGTGGAACATAGAATGCCTCAAAAACTTCGTCAACCATGAGAGGAACTACCACAAATGAATCTATTTCATTAGACAAAGGTGAAGCAAAAACACTAGAGATGAGTGTGAGAAAGTATAAAAAATTGAAAAGAACTGGTTTCTATGTGTCTAACATTGCATGCGTGCATCATCTATGAGCTCGCATGGCCATGATTAGGAGTATTCTACCTGGTTCTAATCTTAGAGCTTCTATTTTGGTAGAAGAGAGGCATCATTGATTAGGAGTTGATTCATGAACAATAATTTACATTGTTGATGAAGATGGTTATATCCACCATATTTAGAAGTGCTAAACCAGAATGTATTTGGCCAGAACGTATTTTGCGAGACAAAAGAAGAATTCAACACCATGTATGGCCTCTCTATAATTGGTATAGATCCAACTATTATATAAAAAAAAATGATTAGCATGGCAGGTTGGTTGTTTGTGTTCAAAATAACATGAGTCAAGGAAAAAATGAAGATGAAACATGTCAAGCCAGAGTTATATGATGCAATGATCGTGTTGCATCAAAAGGTGTAACAGGAAGTATTAATAAATTATGAATTGTTTATATAGTTTGTGAGAGCCTTTGCATTGGGGAATTGCACTATCGCACATAAATTGACAAATCAAGCTATGTATTAGGTGGCATGGTTTGTAGCTTTAGAAGCATCTATTGAGAGATTTAGGAAGATGGGTACCCTACAATTGAAACTTTTCAAACAATGATACTTCATCGGTTTTAGAGCATGTGGTGGATGCTCAATTACAAGAACAAAAATAGGATGTAGCTGTGTTACATGCTCCACAAGGTAGGGAACTTGCATCTGTTAGGCAGGTGGAGGCTGCTAATCTTATATCTACATTAGAATTTCTAGCTGATAATGAAAATGTTAAGTTGGATAGGGCCAAGTTGGATTCGAATGAAGCCAAGGTATCAAAGGAAATTGAATACAATCATTCAGATGAGAAAAAAGTTACAAGTAGCTCTAGAGGAATTGAAAATTGATGTGGGAATGGCTCCTTAGAGGAAGTTTTAGTTGGAGATTAAATTTGGAGCTATTAGGGTTTTAATCAGATGCAAACAACAAGGTGCCTGAACTAGAGGTAATTTAAGCTCTAATGACATTGGTTGGAAGATTTTTGAAAATTTGAATATTAATCACATGGATTGTTGTATATAAAGTCTAAATACAACCTGGAAGAGGATTGGTTCAATAATGCAAATCGACATCTATAATTTGTAAACATGTTAAGCATGCTAGAGTCACATGACATGTCACACTCCTTGCTGTTACCTTGCCCAAGGTTACCATCATCCGTGTCATTCAATGTCTCATCCATGTGCATAGCATGTGGTTTGAATATTGAGGAGAGTGTGAGTTTTTGGTGCAACGTATGCATGTGCAAGCTAAGAAAAGCACTCTATGGTTTAAAGCAAGCACATAGAGCTTGAAACCATAGGCTTGTCACACATTTGCAGGATCAAGGATTTGTTGCTAGCAAAGCAGATTCTTCTTTATTCATAAAGTAGACTAACTCAAAAGTTATTTACTTATGTTTTTATGTGGATGACATTATCTTAATGGGCAATGATGCCAATGGCATCAAGAAAATCAAATCTCAATTGATGGAAGAATGTAAAATCAGTGACCTTGGTTTGTTAACATACTTTCTTGGATTAGAACTTGTATATACAGATTCTAGCATCTTTATTACTCAGAGGAAGTACATTCATGATATGTTGGTTAAACTCAAGATGGAGAACACTAAAACTATAGGCACACCCATGGAACTCAATCACAAACTTAGTTCTCATGATGAAGAACTACTTGAAGATATTACATGTTATCAAAGGCTTGTTGGGAGCCTCAATTATGCAACCTAACAAGAGTGGACATATGTTATGGAGTAAGTACATTAAGCTAATTCATGCATACACCAAGAAAGCCTCACTTGGAAGCTACCAAGAGGATCTTAAAATATCTAAAGGGTACCATAAATGAAGGATTGTTTCATCCATTCACTTTTGATTTGGATATCAAGATGCATTCTGATGCAGATTGGGCTGAGTCCAAGGATGATAAAAGGAGCACTTTTGGCTACTTATCTTTTGTAGGATCAAAGCTAATATGATGGTCATCAAAGAAACAACCAATTGTAGTATTATCATCAACAGAAGCAAAATATGGAGGCTTATAAAATGTAACACAAGAGGCTATATGGCTCAAACTACTTTACACAGATTTGGGATTACATTCTTATACTCCAATGATTTTTGAAGATAACACTAGTTCACTTCATTTGGTTGCTGATCTTGTATATCATGCAAGGACTAAGCACATTGAAGTGCACTATCATTTTGTATGAGAGAAGCTACTTAGCAAGGACATTGAATTGTCCTATGTATCAACCAATTTGCAATGTGCATATATGCTCACAAAATCTTTGGATGGAACTAAGATGAATAGGTTCAAGATGATGATTGGCTTGCAAGAAATCAAGGAGGAATGAAGAACAAGCATGTTAGGCTTGAGGGGGAGTTGTTGGTGCAAATGAGACCA
>CM035418.1:117305549-117448049 GCA_020310875.1 Ceratopteris richardii
ATTCACTAACATAGTACATGCACTCCTCAAGCATCCACCCCTTTCCCATAGATCCTTCTGGTTTAGCTCTTTCTCACACATAACCTTTTGATATTCCCATAAATCGCTTGACCCAAAATATTCGTTGAGTGTTTACAACACCTAAAAACTCTATTTCATCCACAATATGGAATAATAAATGAACTTGAATATAAGAAAATGACATTGGAAGCTCTTTCTCCATCAAACATAGTAGCTCTTGCATTCACATTTCTTTTGTGGGATCGAGTCTTTGTCAATCTCTTTTGATGTAATCCACCTATTATTATCATAAATGAAATTATAAAGAAATTATTTCATAAATAAAAGATATCAAATAGTCTTACATATTAAATATAAAAGTATAATAATTACCTCATAAGTGATCCAAGATGATAGATCATGTCCCATAATCCTTTTGTTGTACATGCATTGATAACCAAAGGTAGAATGTGCTTCAGAAAGTTATGTCAATCATGTGTGTTTAACCCAAATAAGCTTGTATCATCCATAGTAAACATGTTTTTGAAAGATGCTCCATATTCTATAGGTATTTGAATCAATTGAATCCTATTGTTGATAGTTTGCATCTCTTTTGTCGTAAGTATCCAAGGAGCAAGTGCATAAGTTATTTCCTATCGATTTCTATCAAAAAGTGCCCATAATTTTGGTTTTGAGTTTTGATACTTTAAATCATTTCTTGATGCTATTCTGTCTTCTAATCCAAAAAGATGTTGCCATAATGAATAATCAATATTCTTAAATATATGCATAGGATCAAGAAGATGACATATCTTTAACTCTCTCCAATACTCCAAAGAATACCATATTGACATATTCTCTGCTAACACATATTTTCCTTTACCTCTAATCTTCACATTCTCATAATCTTCATCATCACTGAAGATTTTAGATTGTGGATCTATAAGAGGCCCATCTGTTCATTTTCGATACTTGTCCATAGGTGTCATTGGTTTTGGACACTGACCTATTTCAATCTTTCCATTAAAATGTATCGCTTCTCTTTTGCATCTTAATGGTCAAGCAAGAACCATCGATGTCAAAGATGAATATTTTATTGATATTCTTACTATAAATCGATTTCAACCAATCACCACAATAAGGAAAAGCCTTATATCCCTTAGTAGATATTCATGCATCATGAAAACCATAAAAATATAACTAGATTAACTGACTTACAATTGTATATATATTAAATAGGAAAGTCCAAGCCACAATTTCATGAACCATAATGTGTCTTTGATTAATGCTTTTCGATACATCAATGACATTAGTACCTCTCCATAAATCTTGGAGATCATCAATGAGAGGAGCAAGATTTATATTCATGTCTGTAAATTGTCTTTCTATTGGTATTAAAGAAGACCCCATGCAGGACTACGAGTTCATAGCAAAAGGAAAGAAGTAAGAAAGACTCTTCACCATGGAGGTAAAGCCATCATCCCCTCACACTATCTACTTTTCAATTGGAAATAATACAAATTGCAGAAATCGACTTATGGCATAAAGGAATTCGGCACATAAACTTACAAAGGATGAAGGACATGCAAAGGAAGGGCTTGGTGAGTGGTCTACCTAATCTTACATCTCGGAAAATGCAACATATGTTCCATGCTTGTCAATTAGGGAAACAAAGCAGATTGCCATTCAGGAAGGGAGCACAGGTGAGCAATGAAGTGTTGAATCTCATACACACGAATGTATGGGGACCTAGAAGGGAGCCATCAATTGGAGGTAATAAATAATTGTCACATTTATAGATGATCACTCAAGGTTTTTTTAGATGTATTGCATGAAGACAAAGTCAGAAGTGTTTTACCACTTCAAGAGGTTCAAAAACCTAGTGGAGAAGGAAATAGGCAAGTATATGAAGACTCTCAGATCGGATGGAGGGGGAGAGTATTTTTCAAATGAATTTTTAGATTTTCTACATGACCATTGCATCAAAAGTCAATTCACTTGTAGATATACATCTGAACAAAATGGGGTGGTAGAGAGAAAGAATAGATACATAGCAGAAGTGGTTAGAGCTTTGTTAAATGCAATGAATGTTCCTAACTCTTATTGGGCTGATGCAACAAATACAACCATATACACGATGAATAGGTGTCCAACCTCAGGAGTACATGGAGTTACACCTTATGAAGCTTTGTGTGGTAAGAAACCCAACCTTTCACATCTCAAAGTATTTGGTTGTGTGCGTTATGTTCACATACCTCAAGAATTGAGACACAAGTTAGACCCGAAGGCAGATATGCGTATATTTCTTGGATATGCTTTAGAACAAAGGGGTTAAAGATGCTATAATCCTTGCACTAAAGAGATTAATGTATCTAGGGATGTAATATTTGATGCGTTTTTGCCATTGTATGGTAGCAAAGATGTATTACAGGTTGATGATGCATATGAAGCTGAGAAGAATTTCAAAGAGCAACAACAAAGCATGGAGATAAGTGGTCCAAACACTTCAAGCATGCCATCAAAGGAGATTATTAAGTCATCTTGGCATGGAAGGACAAGAAATGAAGCTCATTCAAGTGAAGGAAGTAGCAAAGGAAAGGAAAAGGCAAATGACGAAGACCATCAATGGGTAGACACAAAATCTACAGGTGATGAAGATATGGAAAAATTAGAAAATCCAAGATTTAAAGCATCTAAACCAAGGAGGAGGAGATTCCCACCACCTAATGGTGAGGTAATGTCATCCAGTAGGGTTAAATACCCTATTCAAAGGTTAACTTATGATTCATTCATTTCAAGACACTATGCCTACATGAGTCAAGTTATAGCTTGTGAAGAACCTAACTTTTTGAAAGAAGAAAATAAGAATAGGGAATGGATTAAATCCATGGAGGAGGAAGTCAAGGCACTTGAAGAAAATGATACTTGGTCATTGGTGCCAAGAACAATGGACATGAAAGTTAGTGGCAACAAATGGGTGTACAAGGTAAAGAGGGATGCAGATGGGAGCATCTCTAGGTATAAAGCAAGGCTGGTTGCCAAAGGTTTTGCTCAAACCTATGGCATAGAATTTGAGGAAAAATTCAATCCAGTAGCTAAGATGTCCACCATAAGATGTTTGATTGCAATTTCAGCCTCAAAAGGTTAGAAGATGTACTAGTTGGATGTGAAGAATGCTTTTCTAAATGGAGAGCTTGAAGAGGTAGTCTTCATGGAGCATCCCCAAGGCTTTGAAGATGAGAGGTTACCACATCATGTATGCAAGATTAAGAACGCTCATTATGGATTCAAGCAAGCCCCAAGGTATTGGAACCAAAGACTTGTGGACTACTTGGTAAAATGTGGATACAATCAGAGTCATGCAAACCCATCACTCTGTGAAGAAGGAACGTAGGAAAATTGTTTTCATTTGTGTATATGTTGATGATTTGATCATTACAGGGGATGATGAAGCCAACATCAAGGACATAAAGAGGAAGCTTGGATGTGATTTTAAAATCTCTTATTTAGGGATTTTGAGGTACTTTCTTGAGATTGAAGTAGTATATAAAGAGCAAGGTATATACTGGATGCAAAGGAAATACATTCTAGATCTCTTGAAGAAGTTTGGATTGTGTGATTGCAAGCCCATTTCAAATCCATTAGAAGTAAATGTTAAGCTTGCTCATGAAGGTGAAGAGCTAAAGGATGTAACCATGTATAGGTCAATAATTGGTTCTCTCTTGTATGCTACTATAATGAGACCAGGATATGTACTCACTTTGAGATATGCATCTTTTTGCTCCTATCACGAGTAATGTGCATGCCAAGAATATGTTTGGCATCCCCTAAATCCTTCATATCAAATGTCTGACTCAAATTCTTTTTGAGAATTGACAAATCATAAGAGGACTTCCCAGCAATTAACAGATCGTCGACATAAAGTATCAAGCATATCAAGCTGCCATCTGAGCATCTTTTTGTGTAGAGACAATGATCCTCATTGCTTCGAGAATAGCCTTGAGACTTCATAAAAGCATCAAACTTTTGGTACCATTGTCTAGGGGACTGTTTAACTCCATACAAGCTCTTCTCAAGCTTACAAACTAGACTTTCCTTGCCAGGAACGAATACCCTCTAGTTGTTCCATATAGATCTCGTCTGTAAGATCTCCATGCAAGAAAAGTAGTTTTCACATCCATTTGGACTAGCTTTAAGTCCTCCATTGCAACAAATCCAAGCGACATGCGCACGGTAGTCATCTTGACCATTGGAGAGAAGATTTCCTCGAAATCAACACCATGTTGTTGCTTAAAACCCTTTGCAATAAGTCATGCTTTATACTTTGGAGAAGCACTATCTGATGTGAATTTCAGCTTATATACCCATTTACATGCTAAAGCTTTCTTGCCCTTTGGCAAAGGTACTAAATCCCAAGTACCTGTTATCGTTAGTGTCCATGTGAAAGGCCAAATGGCCACTGGACACTTCTTTGTATATGTTCTTTGATAAAACATATAGTGGCCTAGTCAGTCACAGACTGTAAGTTTGACTGCATTTGTAAGACCTAAGAAGTCTGTCTCCGTGCTCCTTGTGTACTGTGTTTTTCTGCGTATTCTGCAGTCTTTGTATAGAGTACTATGTGCAGCTTTAGGAGCTCAGTTTTCTACTCCGAGGATATCATCGTGGAGCTCTTGAGAAGGAGAGCTCACTGTGGTGCATCACCATCGAATTACTTCACTGGTATTAGAGCAGTTTGACGCAAAAGCTTTGTTCCTTTTGTGCTAGCAAAGCGAGGCCCCCCCTCGGCTTTCTCCAAGGCTTACGACTAAGGCGGCGACCAAGCCATAGACCTTGGCATACCTTGTCATCGGAGTCACTGAAGTCATTGTTGGCGCCGTTGGTTGCGCGCGAGGGAGGACCTCAACGATCAAGGAATATAGAGGTTCCCGGTACTTCCTGGAAGGTCACCCATCCCAGTACTATTCCCCTCGGAGCTCACTTAACCGTGGAAATCTCTTGCCACTAAGCTACACTCTTGTCATTTTTGAAGAAGGGGAAAGACTAAGGTTGACATTACCTTGAACATGTTTTGGTCCTTCAAAGCTTCATTCTTTGCTTTCAAAGCCTATTTTTGAAGCATTTTTGGGGTGTCTTTTGGAGCCATTTTGGAGTACTTCCGCAGATACTTCTCTTCACACAGGTCCAAGAACATCAAGAAGAGTGTTCTTTATAATTCTCCAAAAATAAATATCAACCTTTGGGGGTGTGTTTTCAGTCACACTCGTAAAACTACAAGTTTCTTGAAAGATTTCAGTTTTGGTGGGAGAAGCCACTACAAATTTATGCAGGTTTTTTGAGCCAAAAACATCAAAGTTGATAGACACTTGCAGGTGTTATTGCATAGTTTTTGGGCTGTGCATTCAGCCTTTTAGTGTCATTTTACTGCATATATTGAGCACATACACATCATGTATGCTTCTGTGGATATCGCTTATGTATGTCCATGTGGTCATTGATATAGCGGTTATGTTCTTTGCATAAAGCCTTTTACGTTTGATAAACAGGGTCCTTGTGAGGTTTTCTTAACTAGGAGACACCCAGATGTCGGGGTCTCTTCGGTGATGCAGGTGGAAGACTTACCCAGCCTCGCCATAGGAGATGTATGATAGTTGTTCATAGGTGCTCGATAAGCCTAGTTGGCTTCTATTGGGTAACTGATTATATGCAGTGGAGTCAGTGATTCGCTATGCAAGCAAACATGTCAGTACTTGCAGTTTTATGATATTTTGACACTGGTCATACGCTCATTTTGCAGAGGATACTCTGGCAAAATTTTTCCAGACTTTTGGTTTTGTCAACTATATAGTGTTTGATTTACTCCTTGATACACTTATTGATTCGTGTTCGAGCTCTCCTAGCTCCATTATCATTCTATTGAGTTCTCTACCATCATGGCATCATCAAGCACATCCGGTGGATCAGGGTCTAGTGCTAGTGTTCCGAGGAGGAGCTATAACTTGCAAGGCAAAGACCATTTTGAGATCCAAAAATTTGATGGCACAAACTTTGCTCTATGGAAGAATCAGATTAAAGATGTGCTGATTCAAAGGAGGCAATGGAAGCTAGTAAATGTAATTTCAAAGAAGCCTACTAACATGGATGAAGATGATTGGGATGAGTTAGATGAAATGGCTAGGTCTACCATTTGCTTGCACCTGGTAGATAATGTTTACTTTATAGTATTAGACTGTGAAATCACAGAGGAGCTTTGGAAGAAGTTATGAAATACATATGAAAAAGAGACAGCATCAAATACAGTCTATCTGATGCGAAAATTATATGACCTTTGTATGAAGGACGCAAATAGTATTGTTGTTATGCACCTTGCCGTCATCATGGGATACATTTTGCATAGCTATTAGCAATAGTGCACCTAGTGGTAAACTCGTCTATGATGACATATGTAGGGCACTCTTGTGTGAGGAAATTTGTAGAAAGTCTATGGTTGGCATTCAGAGTGGAGATGCATATAATGTTTCTGATTCTTACCAAGGAAAGAATCAACAATGTGGCAGGAGCAAGAACAAGGAAAAGAATGGTCAATGGAATAAGAGTAGAAGTAAATCAAGGAAGAGGGATATCGAATGCCATTATTGTCATAAGAAAGGACGCATGAAGAAAGATTGTTATGCATTAAAGAATGCTAAAGGTAAAGGATAGAATGTTGATGGGCATGTTAAACAGTTACCTGCACCATCTACCTCGACTGTGAAGATTGAAGAAATTATTGCTATTTCTGATGATGCTGATGTGTTGACACTTGATAGTACTATGCCACCTGAGGCTCTTATGGCTGATTCTCTTTCCCACACCTGGCTGCTAGATTCTGGCGCTTCTTTCCATGTGACACCACATAGAGAATGGTTCTCTAATTATGACGCAAAGTCTCTTGATACTGTGAGACTTGGTGATTCTTACCAGTGTGATGTTGTGGGGATTGGAGATGTGGTTGTGCACTTCATTGATGGTTCAAAATTTATTATGCATAATGTATGCCATGTACCTCAGTTGTCACGCAGTTTGATGTTAGTTGGTCAACTTGATGACCTTGGTTACAAGGTGGTCTTCTATGCTCAATTCTTTCACATATAAAAGGGCAATATCGTTATTGCAAAAGGAAGCAAAGTTGGCTCACTTTATCCTTTATTTGTATCACAGAAAGAACACTTGTTAGCTATTACTGAACAACCTATGGCTTGTATTTGGCATGGTCGCTTAGGCCATATATCTCATAGTGGAATGGAAAATCTTTCTCGTTTTGGCTACTTACTTGTGTTATCTTTCTCTGATTTTTCATTTTGTGAGCATTGTCAATATGGAAAAGCAAACCAGAAATGTGCATAGAACGCACATTGACTCTTCAATTCAGCCTTTAGATCTCGTTCATCAGGCGTGTGTGGTCCTATGCCCACTAGGTCCTTAGGTGGTTCTCTTTACTTTGTCACTTTCATAGATGATGCTACTAGAAAAGTTTGGGTATATCCTATCAAATCGAAGGATGAGGTATTCCCTACTTTCAGAAAATGGCTTGCTTCAGTTGAGACTCGAAAAGGAACTAAGCTTAAGGCTTTACGTTCAGATAATGGAGGGTGAGTATACCTCACATGAATTAAGCCTTTTCTATCAGTCTAGAGGGATTCATAGAGAGTTTACAGCTCCTTATACCCTAGTACAGAATGGTGTAGCTGAGAGAATGAATAGAACTATTCAAGGTCAAGTAGTCTCTATGTTGCATCATGCAAACTTCTCACAAGGCTTTTGGGCAGAAGGAGTATTGATTGCAGTTCATGTGATTAACCTTTCACCTAGTACTGCCAAAGGTTTGAAAGTGGCACAAGAGTTACAGACAGGGAAGCCACCATATTATGATCATCTTCAAGTTTTTGGGTGTGAAGCATATGTTCATATACCAAAGAATCTTAGACAAAAGTTGGATTCATAAGTCAAAGAAATGCATTTTTCTTGGATATGGTTGGGAAGGACAATTTGGATATCGCTTATGGGATCCTGAAACAGGATCAGTGATCAGAAGTAGTGATGTCATTTTCAATGAGTCTAAGATGCATAAACAACCCATTATGGAGGTTGAAGTGAGAAGAGTGGTATTTGAGGACACTAGTCCTCCAGTTAGCATGCATAAAAATGATGCACATAGGGATGTTCAAGAGAATGTCCATTCAGATCAGTCTGCACATATTCCTGTTTAGCAACCATTGAGACGTTCTACATGTGTCTCACATCCACCTGATAGTATGTTCGAGGTATAGATTTTGTTATGCTAACAGCTGCCAGTGAGCCCTCTTGCTACAATGAGGTATGCAGACAGAGAATCATGTCAAGTGGGAGCGTGCCATGAAGAGTGAGTTGGATTCTATTCACAAGAATGGTACTTGGGATTTGGTACCTTTGCCAAAGGGCAGGAAATCTTTACCATGTAAATGGGTATATAAGCTGAAATTCACATCAAATAGTGATTCTCCAAAGTATAAATCATGACTTGTTGCAAAGGGTTTTAAGCAACAACATGGTGTTGATTTTGAGGAAATCTTCTCTCTTGTGGTCAAGATGACTACCCTAGGCATGTTGCAATGGAGAACTTAGAGCTAGTCCAAATGGATGTGAAAACTACTTTCTTGCATGTTGATCTTACAGATGAGATCTATATGGAACAACCATAGGGTTATCTAGTTCCTGGCAAGGAAATTCTAGTTTGTAAGTTTAAGAAGAGCTTGTATGGACTTAAACAATCCCCTAGACAATGGTACCAAAAGTTTGATGCTTTTATGAAGTCTCAAGGCTATTCTCGAAGCAACGAGGATCATTGTCTCTACACAAAGAGATGCTCAGATGGAAGCTTGATATGGTTGATACTTTATGTCGATGATATGTTGATTGCTCGGAGATCCTCTTATGATTTGTCAATTCTCAAAAAGAAGTTGAGTCAAACATTTGATATGAAGGATTTGGGGGATGCCAAACATATTCTTGGCATGTGCATTACTCGTGATAGGAGCAAAAGATGCATATACTTGTCTCAAAGTGAGTACATATCCAAAGCACTTCACAGGTTCAATAAATTCCCTATCAGTCTGTTGTTGGTAGTCTCATGTATGCTATGGTAGCTACGAGACCAGACATTGCATTTGCAGTGGGAGTTGTGAGCAGATATATGTCTAATCCTGGCAAGAAACATTGGGAAGCGGTCAAGATGATTTTAAGATATCCGAGTGGCACTAAGGACAAGTGTCTATGCTTAGGTAGAGGGAAAGCATCCATTATTGGTTACATAGATTCTGACTATGCTGATTGTGTAGACAATCGTAAGTCTACATCAGGGTATGTTTTTCATTTTGCTGGAGGTTCTATCTCTTGAAGATCTCGTCTTCAAGAATGTACAACTGTTTCCACCACAGACGTAGAGTATGTTGCAACAAGTGAGGCATGTAAGGAAGCGTTGTGGCTTTCTCGTCTTTCTTGTGATATGGGTTTACCTCAACATGTACCTCGTTTGCTCAGTGATAGTCAAAGTGCCATTGTTTTGGCTAAGAATCCGGTCTATCATGCAAAGACCAAGCACATTGAGGTGAGGTATCACTTCATTCGAGATTGCTTAGCCACTAAGCGCATTATTCTTGAGATTCACACTCGAGATAATGATGCAGATTCTTTGACTAAAGCTCTACCACAGGATAGCTTTCGACACTGTTGTCACTTGATGGGGGTTACTTGATTCCATATCTTACACAGTCACTTGTATACTGTGTAACATGCCCATCAGGTGGGAGGTATAGTTTGTATACTTACACGCAGGTATTCTTTATCATTCTTTATTTTTCTCCCATAGTTACTTTGGCCATATTGGCCTTTAGTGGGAGATTGCTACCCTTAGTGTCCATGTAAAAGGCCAAATGGCCACTGGACACTTCTCTGTATATGTTCTTTAATAAAACATATAGTGGTCTGGTCAGTCACAGACTATAAGTTCACCGCATTTGTAAGACCTAAGAAGTATGTCTTTGTGCTCCTTGTGTACTGTGTTTTTCTGTGTATTCTGCAGTCTCTGTGTGGAGTACTGTGTGCTTCCTTAGGAGATCAGTTTTCTACTCCGAGGAAATTGTCGTGGAGCTCTCAAGAAGGAGCGCGCATTGTGGTGCATCGCCATCGAATTACTTCACTACCATTCTTGTGAATAGAATCCAACTCACTCTTCATGGCACGCTCCCACTTGACATGATCCTCTTCCTTGACAGTACTTACAAAAGAATTTTCTGCTTTTCTAATTTCTTCTCCTGTTTGTTTTCCTTCTCTGAATGTGCAACATTTGTAGATTTTTGCTTACTAGTAGATGAGCTCCATTTTCCTTTGCCCTTCTGACTAGCCAAGAAAGCTTGATCAACAACATGCATAATGGACATATTCTGCCTAGACTGATCTTCCTACAATAGAACAGAGACTAACTCTTCAAATGACAAGGCATTTGGATTGCCCTTCATCATCAAACAAAGAGTAGAAGCAAAATCCTCATATGAAGCAAGATGTCTAGATTACAAGAACTCCCTTCTGGGAGATGAACTAGATACACGAAAGAACTCGACAGGATCTCGTACTACGAGATTACAAGGGGACAAGATAGTATGTCCAAGAACTAGACTAGAACAAGGAACAAGACAAGAACTAGAACTGGAACTTGAAGAGTACTTACTTGGCGGTCACGACTCCTTGAGCTCCCAAGATTGGTATTGGCAAGACTGATTATGAATGTGGCCAACCCCTCCTTATATAGGTTTCCAAGGGCGGTTCATGAAAGGCGGTTACGAATTGATGATGTCATCAATTCGAAACACGAGCTCTGGATATCCGAATCATGCAAGTAGACAGTCGATCTTAGGGTTTTGGCACGTTCCGGACGCAATGGAAGCATTGGTTTCTCCCAATTCTGAACCAATCATGAGATACAGGGTTCAAATGGACTCTAAGGTTTAGGATGGTTTCCTTTGTCCATGACATTACCTCCCCCTCAAGCGACGAGTTCCATGAGGAGCGGTCATGTTATCTGGTCTTGGCTTCATTGGATTTCTCTTGTGGAATTCTCGAATCTTGATTGGTGCTCTCTGAAGGTTTTCTGCAGGTTCCCAAGTACGATCACTGATGTCATACCCTTTCCAATGAATAAGGTATTCCAATCTTCCTCGCGATATTCTCGAATCTAGGACATGCTCGACTTCAAATTCTTCATGATCCTCAATCTCGATAGGTGGTGAAGGACTAGGTCTCTCCCCCCTTAATGGTGAAATCTGATATGGTTCCAACAGGGATACATGGAAAACTAGATGTATTCTCATAGTACTTGGTAGTTGGAGCTTGAAGGTGACTGGATTAATCTTGGCCACGATGGTAAATGGACCAAATCTTTGATGATCTAACTTTGCACAAGGTCTTGAGGTTTGCATATTGCCCAATTTGATACAATGGATTCTGGACACGATGTTGATCTGCATAGTACTTATATTGTTCTTGAGCTTTATGGATCTCTTCCTTGAGTTCTTTGTGAATGTCCAACAGGTACTGGGCCCTGTCTCTAACAGCCGGGTTCTTGACATGATTTGAGAGTTGTATATCCATCCTTCTTTGTTTCTCTTGTGGTGTTAGAGGCTGGAACCTAGTTACATCTATCTACATAGGTTCGAGCATAGGCTCATCTCTAGGAGTAGGCTGGAAAGGTTTCCATTGGCGAGGTCTTCCTTCTACTTGTTTTTCTTGTTTCCTTTCAAAAAGGAGGTTATCACATTGAATGGCTTGGTTGATGTATTCATTCAATGTCTTCACCTCTGGCATCGTGAGTAGAAGGTCCTTCACATGATCCCTTAAGCCCCATCTAAATTGGCTTATGAAATAATCTTCATGCCAAGTGAGGTCACATATCAACTGCCTAAATTCTGATGCGTAGCTAGAGGCAGGACGGTTACCTTGATGTAGCTTCCGAAGTTTTGTTTCTGCCACTCGACTCGTGTCTGCATTTCCAAATGTAGCAATGAGCTCTCTAAGAAAGCCCTCATAGTCATGAAGTACGGCCAGATCCTTCTCCAAGATTGGGGCGAACCATGATAATGCTTGACCGCACAGCAAGGTTCCAATAAAACCGACCTTGGATGCATCATCAGGGTATCTATCAGGCTGTATACGGATGTATAATTTGACTTGTTGCAAGAATCCTCGGAACTTTGTGCGATCACCATCAAACTTTTCTAGCATGCAGATCTTCGGTTCCCTCATGAAGGATGTACTAGGTCGTTGATTTACTTGCATACTCCCTTGATTTGTCTGAAGACTCCCGATTCGTTCTTGTAATTCTTGGAGGAGTGCACCTACATGTCCTGGATGTCCCATCTCGATTTGTGTCTGTCGATGAGTTAGGTCTTCGACTTGTTGTTGGAGACTCTGAAGTGATGCTACAATCTGTGCATAAGCATTCTCCATGATGACTGGTCTTGGATTGAAGCTAGTCTTGCCAAAATGTCACGGGAGCACTAGATTGTGCTCTCTGACTACAGTAGATAAGATTTCCGAAATACACTTATGATTACAAGAACACCCACGTAGGGAAAATAATACAAGAAGATGTAACTGATACAAGACGTCCCACAACCCGGGACCAATAGGTATAGAAAACTGGACTAAAGATGATACAGGAGATCCCACAACCCGGGATCGTAAGTATGAGACAAGATGTCTGGATTACAAGAACTCCCTTCTCGGAGATGAACTAGATACACGAAAGAACTCGACAGGATCTCGTACTACGAGATTACAAGGGGACAAGATAGTATGTCCAAGAACTAGACTAGAACAAGGAACAAGACAAGAACTAGAACTGGAACTTGAAGAGTACTTACTTGGCGGTCACGACTCCTTGAGCTCCCAAGATTGGTATTGGCAAGACTGATTATGAATGTGGCCAACCCCTCCTTATATACGTTTCCAAGGGCGGTTCATGAAAGGCGGTTACGAATTGATGATGTCATCGATGATGTCATCAATTCGAAACATGAGCTCTGGATATCCGAATCAGGCAAGTAGACAGTTGATCTTAGGGTTTTGGCACGTTCCGGACGCAATGGAAGCATTGGTTTCTCCTAATTCTGAAACAATCATGAGATACAGGGTTCACATGGAATCTAAGGTTCAGGATGGTTTCCTTTGTCCATGACATTACCTCCCCCTCAAGCGACGAGTTCCACGAGGAGCGGTCATGTTATCTGGTCTTGGCTTTATTGGATTTCTCTTGTGGAATTCTCGAATCTTGATTGGTGCTCTCTGAAGGTTTTCTACAGGTTCCCAAGTACGATCACTGATGTCATACCCTTTCCAATGAATAAGGTATTCCAATCTTCCTCGGGATATTCTGGAATCTAGGACATGCTCGACTTCAAATTCTTCATGATCCTCAATCTCGATAGGTGGTGAAGGACTAGGTCTCTCCCCCCTTAATGGTGAAATCTGATATGGTTCCAACAGGGATACATGGAAAACTAGATGTATTCTCATAGTACTTGGTAGCTGGAGCTTGAAGGTGACTGGATTAATCTTGGCCACGATGGTAAATGGATCGAATCTTTGATGATCTAACTTTGCACAAGGTCTTGAGGTTTGCAGATTGTTTCTGAGTAACCATACTTTATCCCCAATTTGATACAATGGATTCTGGACACGATGTTGATGTGCATAGTACTTATATTGTTCTTCAGCTTTATGGATCTCTTCCTTGAGTTCTTTGTGAATGTCCAACAGGTACTGGGCCCTGTCTCTAGCAGTCGGGTGCTTGACATGATTTGAGAGTTGTATATCCATCCTTCTTTCTTTCTCTTGTGGTGTTAGAGGCTGGAACCTAGTTACATCTATCTGCATAGGTTCGAGCATAGGCTCATCTCTAGGAGTAGGCTAGAAAGGTTTCCATTGGCAAGGTCTTCCTTCTACTTGTTTTTCTTGTTTCCTTTCAAAAAGGCGGTTATCACATTGAATGGCTTGGTTGATGTATTCATTCAATGTCTTCACCTCTGGCATCGTGAGTAGAAGGTCCTTCACATCATCCCTTAAGCCCCATCTAAATTGGCTTATGAAATAATCTTCATGCCAAGTGAGGTCACATATCAACTGCCTAAATTCTGATGCGTAGCTAGAGGCAGGGCGGTTACCTTGATGTAGCTTTCGAAGTTTTGTTTCTGCCACTCGACTCGTGTCTGCATCTCCAAATGTAGCAATGAGCTCTCTAAGAAAGCCCTCATAGTCATGAAGTACGGCCAGATCCTTCTCCAAGATTGGGGCGAACCATGATAATGCTTGACCACAGAGCAAGGTTCCAATAAAACCGACCTTGGATGCATCATCAGGGTATCTATCACGCTGCATACGGATGTATAATTTGACTTGTTGCAAGAATCCCCAGAACTTTGTGCGATCACCATCAAACTTTTCTCATGCAGATCTTCGATTCCCTCATGAAGGATGTACTAGGTCGTTGATTTACTTGCATACTCCCTTGATTTGTCTGAAGACTCCCGATTCATTCTTGTAATTCTTGGAGGAGTGCACCTACATGCCCTGGATGTCCCATCTCGATTTGTGTCTATCGATGAGTTAGGTCTTCGACTTGTTGTTGGAGACTCTGAAGTGATGCTACAATCTGTGCATAAGCATTCTCCATGATGACTGGTCTTGGATTGAAGCTAGTCTTGCCAAAATGTCAGGGGAGCATTAGATTGTGCTCTCTGACTACAGTAGACAAGATTTCCAAAATACACTTATGATTACAAGAACACCCACGTAGGGAAAATAATACAAGAAGATGTAACTGATACAAGACGTCCCACAACCCAGGACCAATAGGTATAGAAAACTGGACTAAAGATGATACAGGAGATCCCCACAACCCGGGATCGTAAGTATGAGACAAGATGTCTGGATTACAAGAACTCCCTTCTGGGAGATGAACTAGATACACGAAAGAACTCGACAGGATCTCGTACTACGAGATTACAAGGGGACAAGATAGTATGTCCAAGAACTAGACTAGAACAAGGAACAAGACAAGAACTAGAACTGGAACTTGAAGAGTACTTACTTGGCGGTCACGACTCCTTGAGCTCCCAAGATTGGTATTGGCAAGACTGATTATGAATGTGGCCAACCCCTCCTTATATAGGTTTCCAAGGGCAGTTCATGAAAGGCGGTTACGAATTGATGATGTCATCGATGATGTCATCAATTCAAAACATGAGCTCTAGATATCCGAATCAGGCAAGTAGACAGTCGATCTTAGGGGTTTGGCACGTTCCGGACGCAATGGAAGCATTGGTTTTTCCTAATTCTGAGCCAATCATGAGATACAGGGTTCACATGGAATCTAAGGTTCAGGATGGTTTCCTTTGTCCATGACATAGTCTTTTGTGGTGTGGGAATATAAAACCTCATGTTTTTTTATCACTAATCCCAATTTTCGGAACTCTAGTTTCATTAGGATGCTACATATACAACAAACATAAGGTGCACAACCTGTGATATTTTCTATGTAATTTTCATTTTTGATGAGGGAGTTATATTAATCAAGGGATAGTGGTAGTTCAATCCCTAGGGCATGTCAAGTGAATAGATGCTTAATTGTAAGGTTCATTTTCATGATTAAGAAGGGATCAGTGTGAATGAGGCCTAAGGCCAATTCAAAATGTATTAATATGGCATCTTATCATAATTTAAACTCTCTCTTTTTGCATCCCCACTCATGGATCATGAAGTTTGGCCTGTAAATAGTTATGTTCTTTTGCCTGTAAATAGTTATGTTCTTTTATTGTTTCTTGAATTCCATGTAGGCTATGGAAACAAGATTAGAAGGCATCTCTCTCTCCACTGTTTTTCTATTACGTTGCATGAGGTGTAGCCAACAGGCAAACACTCCCAAGGAGTCAATATGATGGGTTGTAATGTCAATTATATTAATAAAAATTTGGAAAGTTCCCCAAAATTTGTAGTAATTATAGGCATGCTTATAAGTTCACGTTTGCACCATCCAAGACAAGAAGGGTGTTATTTGCAAAACGTACACACATAAAATATTTATCATCAATCTGAAGGTGTTATGAAGTACCTTGGTGAGCACAATGGTCCATGCAATATAACGAAATTGACACGATTGCAAAGAGGAGCTCAATGGACTCACATGAATGAGCTATTCATGTATAAGAATCAACTCAATCAAAAGGGGGATGACTTGCAATGTTCTTTGGATAAATATTGTCCTTTGCATTGTAGTCCAAGGCCTTTGTGAAATTTACTTGCATGAAAACCGAAGAATCCATATTGTGCTTTGTAGATTACGGATGATAAAGGAATTTCCATTCTCAATGCCAATGCACATAATCGTATGAAGAATACCCAGTAAAATGAACAGATGACAATCCCCATGGATCCTATGGCGTTTCTATTTTACTTAAAGAGTATTGCTACTTTCAAGGATGTCAACACAAACCATCAGTTTGAGCACTTTCTTATTCCCCATTTTTTGATATATATATATATATATATATATATATATATATATATATATATATATATATATATATATATATATATATATATATATATATATGTATATGTGTGTGTGTGTGTGTGTATGAATATATGTGTATGTGTATGTATATGTGTGTGTAACAGACTTTGACAACAGGAATCTTACAATAGGTTTGTGCATAGTTAAAATGAAGAACTAAAACAACAGCTTAACAAAAATCTATGGAGAGAAAGAATATGGATGACTTGTTGATTATACAAGGGAACTCTCGTTACAACTTAGAACAAGTGTACAATAGCCTTTCACTGAAGCGCCTTAGGGAACCAACCCATGGAGTACCAACTCCTTACTACTTCTATAGAGACTTCTCAAGTAGGCTTTATAGGTCGATTCAGGATAGCCATAACATGTAAAGACATATTCAAACAAGCAGTGTGCCACAGTGGATGCATAACAATCCTGGGTGCCCTAAACTTTAGCCCATTTAGTTGAATAATATGTGGTGACCAATAAGCACTTCCCCCACCCATTGGATGTCATGGGGTAGATCGGGCTGACGAAATCAATGCCCAAATGTTGAAAGGGCTTCCATCTTGTAGATATGTTAAGAGGATTGTGGTTCCATGTACCTAATTGATAAGTTACAACTCACAATTAACAAGGAGTAGCTAACTCTTAGCTAATTGGTAAGTAGATAACTAATCGATAAGTATAACTAACTATCAAGTAGCTGACTAACAAGTACCTAACAAGTTATAGCTAAGAACTAACAAGAAATCACTAATTGCTAATAGCTAACAAAAAATCACTAATATCTAAGAAGAAGTAGCTAACATGTAACTAATTGATAAGCTACAACTAATAGCTAATAGGAAGTAGCTAGCTCTTAGCTAATGGGCAAGTAGATAACTAATCAATAAGTATAGCTAACTATCAAGTAGTTAACTAAAGTAGCTAACAAGCTATAACTCATAACTAATAAGAAATCACTAATTGCTAATAGCTAATAGGAAATCACTAATATCTAACAAGAAATCACTAACAACTATGAAGAATCACTAATAGCAATCAACAAATCAACATCATGCAGCTAACAAGAAGTAGTTAATATGTAGCTAATCGATAAGTTACAATTAACAAAGTTTTATGTCCATTGAAAAGAACCCAGTATTTCATGCTCACACCAAGCATATAAAAGTACAACAACTAGTAGGAATTAGCTAATATGTAGCTAATCGGTAGCAGCTAACTCATTAGGAAAAAAGGTGAACCCTGCATGGGCCTTTTAGCTGAAGGAGTGATTAGTGATGGACCAATGAGAAGAGGGTGGTGGACACAGTCTAGTCCCTTAAACACATAGGCTAGGCATAGGCTTCTCTAGTTTTTGTGTGGTCAAAGAGGAGAAAACCACCTTCAATTCCTGGTTTTAGTTGTGTGAATGGTTTTGAAAGGCTTAGCAATTCATTAGGGCCCTTGGATTGCCTCACTGATCCAAAGGTTCAGGTTCAATGGAAAAAGTCAAGGAAACTTTGAAAATGAGCCATTGGATTCACGTGATTTGTATGGCATAGATCAATTCTCCATCAATTTTGCGCCATGCAATACGGACCCTTCGATTTGATGTGCCATCGGACGATGCCGATTGAAATTCGCTGTCGTTGGGCGCCAATAAACTGTAGCCATCTGATGTTGAGATGATCTAACGGTTGAAGCTTCACCACATAAAGTAAAAGGCCCCCTTGTGCCACCACCCTTCGATCAAATCCTCATCCGACGGCCTCCAATGACTGCCACAAATGCGCTCAACCCCGAATCCGGATGGCCATCCGATTCAGTATTATCTAAGGGTCATTATTTCTGCAGAGACTCTTCTAAAAGATTTTATTTGATTCAGATGGCTGTCACGTGCGTCAGACGTTCTCTCTCTAGCCATTTACGAGTTTCAATCTCGACCATTAAAATAAAGCATCCAATGGTGATGAAAAGTTTTGTTCTCAAATTCAAACACAAAGCTCCTTTAGATATTATTTTATTCTAAAATACCACTAGTGGTTTTCTATGTCCCTTCAATCTCTTAGATTAGGCTTCTTAATCCCTAAAAATTAGGGATCCTTACAAGGCCCATGCAGGGTTCACCTTTTTTCCTAATGTATCAAGTAACTAAGTTAGAACTAAGTAGCTAACAAGTTACAACTAAATGCTAACAAAAATCACAACTAGCTAAGAGAAATACTAATAGCTATAAGAAAATAACTAATTATATCTAACAACTTTTAGCTAACAACTAACAGAAAATAGCTAACATAGAAAATATTACACTATTAGGCTAGTTTCAAGCAATGTGAAGGCACTCGCCCACTTCTTTGTAACCTCCAGATGGCAAAAGTGTGGTGGCTCACTTCCCTTGGCACAAAACTTGCACCCCTAGAATAGATGAAATTGATTGTTGTAATTTTTTTTCTTAGAATCCAATGATCATAGTAATTTAGCATTTACGTTCTAGTTGAACGCATGTGAACCAAGAGAATGAATGCACGAGTTTGAAAGCAAATACCATCTATGTACCACTGGAATAGTCTGAATCCACCCTCAGACTTGAAATAGTTAAAATGTAAATAGCTAATAGTTTACTAATATAGCTAACAGTTGGAAATCTTTATAGGATAAAAGTATTTACCATAAATCTATAAGAATGATTTTTCACAATATTTTCATTATCTGCATACTTAGTGTCTTCGTCTATGATCTTACAGTTAAGCTATTTTCATCAAGAGGAATAGCACTGAAAATAATATATGCATACTCAATCCAATTCGAGGTTGTTAACCGTTTCCAAAGTTGACCACAAATATGTCCAAACAAATAGTTATGTCTTTCACTGATTCTCATCTTTGGTAGTATGAGACAACATCTTCTAATATTGTAGAATAACTTGTAAGTATAAATATCAATTATTAATGTCTTTCTTGTTGGAACAAATCTATTACAAGCCTAAGTATTGGCTTGAGTCTCTAGAAGAAGTAGTAAGAGAAGACAATGTATGGAAATCTAAGAGTTCACTTGTGAACTCACCCTTGTGATTGTTTGATCATTTACTTGATGAAAAAGTAAGAGGAATGAAAGTGGTTGAGTTCTCTTGATAAGAATAGAGAGAGAAGCCACGAATTCTTGATTTGGAGGTTGGAGATTCAATCAACCTCTAAAAATTAGGAAACTACTTTTAGGTGAGCAAGATTCAAATTCAAATCTTGGCTCCAAAACTCTCTATATATACATGGCAGTTTAGTCGCACTTTAGGGGCGTCCATAAGCTGATTTGTATGCTATATCAAGTGTGGATACAATGCACACACATGTATCTATAAGGTCATTGTATTCTACAATCAATATACATTCATATTTATGATCATACAAGTTCAGATCTTCATGGTTGTGTGAGTCTACTCTTTACTGTTATGCTTCTCAAGCTTTTCAGTCAGCTTGCAGAGATCACTACTCTCAGTGTTGGTGCATATTTTTCAATGATTTAACTTGCAAGAGTTTTCTTTTAAATTCTACTATATGCTCACAAACTTTCATTTCCATTTGACTTCTCAATCTTGAGTTATGTTCAATTGAAGTCAACCCTGTCTGTTCATATTCACTTCTCTATCAGATTTTCGATTTTTATAGTCATCTTGTTAGAGCTGATTCTTCATGTGTACTTTATCAAATTGCATGATTCAAATCTTGTTGGATTTAAATAATGTTTATTATCAGCATACAAAATTTCATAATCATTGAATATTTGAATCTTGAGTTATGATCATTTTTCTGCTCACTCGTCCAAGTACTATTGTAGCTCGTGAAAATGGGGATGATGTCATAACTTGTTAAACTTCATTCTCATTGTGAGATTGACCATTTCTCATGACATTACTCTTGGAAGTTAGCTCTCTAAGTTAACTAGAGTTTCCCAAAAGGAATTAAGCTGATTTTTGTTGTACTCGGAGAATTATTCAAAACACTGGACAAGTGTATGAATCAAAAGAGCAAGTTTTTCACCTCTGAATTAATCTTAGCTCATCCGTTTTGATCTATCTTTTTGAGAGTGATCTTCCAAGGTACATAGGGTGTCTAACACATCCATTGGCAAGCTAAAGGGGCCCACCACATACTCCTAGAGTCTATTTGGCTATTGTAGTGCAAGGATTTTGTAGCAGCACTTCATCTTCAAGCACATATCTATCCATCTCTTCATAGTGGTATACGAGCAAAGATGGCAGATGGATTTCCTTCATCAATTGACAAATTGGATAGAGGTAATTACTCAACTTGGTCATTAAGGATGGAAGCTTATCTCCAAGGAAGAATTTTATATGGTTATTGTTGGTGTAAATCACAAGCCTACACATTTGGCTTGGAAGTTATCATAAAGACTTTACATACATGAAGAACCATAGGAACATATGCTAGTGGTTAATTACCACTTTATCTCATTTGTAAAAGTCAAAATGACTTGGAATCTTTTGTAATCACCTACCAAAGTGAGTCGTGGAAAAAGTAGCCTATTTGATTGAGAGAATATCTCCAAGCTTTTAGGACCTTGATCATATGAAGCCAAAATTTGAATTTGAATTCAAATTTTTGCACATATCCTATAAAAATGTACTTGGAAAAGTCGCAGGCAGATCACTTCACTCCAGAGCTTCATTCTTCTGTAATTGAGTGTGTGTGAGGACTATACCATAGCCTACACCTCTCTACACCATTAGGCAATGCTATCCATGCCAATGGGATTGTACACAAGTGTTAACTAATAGATACATTTACATCATTCATCTCTGTATTCTCTGCTAGTCTACTCCAAAGTCTGTCAACTTGTCAAGGGCATATCTCAGTCAATACTCCACCAAATTCAGTGATTCAATGCTTCTTGGATTCAAATCAAAGTCATCTACGTGCTGAAAAAGTTTGAAGTGATTTCATTGAGCCAATTGAGAGAAATCATCGTCGAGGTGCTCACTGGTCTATCTCTGCTACAATCCTAAAAAGTCGGGGGTATACCAAATCTTGCTAAATTAATTTCTCTTAGCATAGTTCATTATTTTACATCATTCCACTTGCAAATTGAGCAGGTGTCAAGACCAAAATAGAAGGTTTTCTTGACTTTGTGACTTCCAAAGTTATCTGTTTTGATTCAATCATTGCACACTTCATTTCCAAAGGACATAGGCCATTTCTTGGTGTCATTGGAAAGCTAAGGAAGTCTACTAATCAAGTCTGAAGCTAAAGAGGGCTGGTACAAAGCAGGTTTTAGCAGTACCTACTCAATCTCTTGGATCATCCATCCATCTTTCCCAACAGTAGTATCAGAGCAAATAAGGTAAAATGGGAGATGGTTTTCCTTCATTTATTGACAAATTGGACACGAACAATTATCAAGCTTGGTCTCTAAGGATGAAGACTACTTGCAAGGAAGGAGTCTCTATGGATACATCTCAGGAGATGAGGAATTGCCCTCATTCAAAGCAAGAGGATTGCCAACCAAGGAAGAACAAGAAAAGTTCAATACATGGTGTGCAAAAGATGCATTGGCAAGGTCTTATCTACTCAACTCTATATCTGACTTTCTTTTACCTCATATCAGAAATTGTAAGACTTCCCAAGAGACTTGGGAAACCTTGTCATCATATTTTTCCTCTAATACAAGGGCTAGGAAAAATCAGTTGTGGATTGAATTCACAACACTAAGGAAGCAACCTAAGCAAGCTGTTTCGGAATTTGTGACCAAGATCAAAGATGTTGCAGATCAGTTAGCAAGCATAGGAGAAGAGATTGAAGAAGAACAAATTATAAGGCAGGTAATCAATGGAATCAAGGCTGATGACAAGTGGGAAAGCTTCACCACTGCAATGGATCTCCACATGGACATGCACACCCCATATCTTACAACTCTCATGGGACAACTGTTTACACATGAAGCAAAGCTCACAAAGAATGGAGATACATTCAAAGGTAACAACTCTTCTGCCCTATACACTGATAAGAAGTCTAAGGATAAAGGTAAGAGTAAGAAGGTGGAAGATGAAGGCTCTACCTCCCAAGCCAACTATGTAGGGAGAGGTAGATCTTCAAGAGGCAGGGGCAGAGGAGGTAAGCAAGGTAGGGGGAGACCCTATAATTCATCACCATGTAACATTTGTGGTTTATCAAATCACACCATAGATGAGTGTTACAGGAATTACAAAAATCAGAGAGGAAGAGGCTACCAAAGAGGTGGATACTCTTAGTCTAGAGGAATGTTCAACCATCACCAAGGCCACAACAACAATTACAACAACAACTACAACAACAATTACAATGGCAACTACCAAGGAGGATTCAAAACTAGAAGGGACTACAACAACTACACAGAAGAGCAGGATGACTCACTTCTGATCATGAACATGACTTCAAAGACAGGTACAAATGATGATCACTTATTTTATATTGATTCAGGGTGTTCAAATCATGTGGCTGGTAATGTTGCACTACTCTCTGATCTTGAGGAACCAAAAGGTAAACACCAAGTCCAAACAGGTGATGATACAAAGCATTCTGTAGTTAAAGTTGGAAATGTGAAGACTTGTGATGGTAATCAGAATTTGTTAAGCAGGGTACTCTATGTACCAACCATTACAAAGAACTTAATGAGTGTTGGTCAGATTGTAGAGAAAGGGTTGCAGGTCAGATTCAATCAATATGGAGCATTTGTGGAGGACCCAAGACATGGATTCAAAAGGATAGCTAAAGGAGAAAAATCAGGTAGACTTTTCACTTTTGAGTTGGAAGATACAAAGAACATTGCATTATATAGTTATAAAGATCAAACACTTTCAGAGCTTGAGATTTGGCACAAGAGATTACGGCACATAGGAGAAAGGACCTTGAAGCAAATGTGCAGGGACCAATGTGTGCTTGGGATACCTAATGTATCCAAGCAACATATGATTTACAAGTGTGGTGCGTATCAATTTGGTAAGTCTCACAGGTTACCCTTCTCCAAGAAAGGATATATGCATGAAGACTATCTAGAGCTTGTACACACAGATGTATGGGGACCTAGCAAAGGCCCCTCAATTTCAGGTTCAAGGTACTATGTGTCTTTTATTGATGATTATAGCAGATGGACTGTATTATACTTTATGAAGCACAAGGATGAGGTATTTAATTGTTTTAAGAAATATCTTGCATTAGTTGAAAATCAGACAGGCAGGAATTTGAAGAGGCTAAGGTCAGATGGAGGAGGTGAGTACTTCTCCAATGAATTTGAGGACTTCTTGCAGGACAGAGGCACCAAAAGGGAAATAACCACAAGGTACTCTCCTGAACAGAATGGGGTATCTGAAAGAAGAAATAGGTTAATTGTTGAGACAGCTAGATCTATGCTTAATGAGAAGAAATTACCTAACTATCTATGGGCAGAGAGTGTTTCTACTGCTACTTATCTCATAAACAGGTTACCATCAAAGTCACTTGATGGTATGATACCATATGAAGCATGGCATGGTAAGAGACCATCATTGGATCATTGCAAAAGTTTTGGATGTGTAGCATATGTACACATTCCTTCACAGGTAAGAGGAAAGCTAGATCCAAAGGCTGAAAAATGTATTTTCATTGGATATGATTTAAATAAAAAAGGTTACAGGTTCTATAACCCTACCAATAAGGGATTTATGGTAAGCAGAGATGTGATCTTTGATGAGAATGATTCTTGGTATGAGAATGAATGCAGGAAGGTCAAACTATCCTATGATTTGGAAGAAGAATTTCCAAAACTTACAAAGGAGGAACCTACTCAAGATGGAGACTCAAGTTCAGATGATGAAGACACTATCAACCTTGAAGAGTTCAAGGCATGGAAGTCCAAAGGGAAAATGAAGATGAAGAAGCTTGAGGACATACCAGAATCTTCAACTCAATCAATTAGAAGGTCTCGAAGAGAAAGCAAAAAACCTATCAGATATGGGTATGATACATCTCTTGTTACTAAACATTCAATTTATCTTGCAAAGGATTTGTCAAATGAAGAACCAGGTTCATATGAAGAAGCAATCACCAAATCAGAATGGAAAGAAGCTATGGATGAGGAGATTGAAGCACTCAAGGAGGGTGATACATAATTAACAGGTACAAGGCCAGATTGGTAGCCAAGGGTTTTGCACAAACCCAAGGCATTGACTATGAAGAGACATTTTCTCCTGTGGCCAAGATGCCAACAATCAGGGTGTTGGTTAGTGTGGCTGCATCAAAGAATTGGAACATGTACCAATTGGATGTGAAGAATGCTTTCTTGAATGGATGGATTTCAGAAGAGGTTTATATGTCACAACCTCCTGGTTATGAAGACCCTAAGAAGGTAACTTATGTTTGCAAATTAAAGAAGGCTTTATATGGATTGAAGCAGGCACCTAGGGCATGGAATTACAGGCTAACTACATACCTCCAAGACCAAGGTTTTGTCATGAGTAAGGCTGACACTTCTCTGTTCATTAAGAGAAGTAATTCAGAGGTAATCTATCTTTGTGTTTATGTTGATGACATCATCATTACAGGCAATGATGTCAATGGAATCAGAAGCATCAAAAGCCAGATGATGAAGGAATTCAAGATCAATGATCTTGGATTATTGAAGTATTTTTTGGGACTTGAATTAGTCTACACTAATTCAGGGATATACATTACTCAGAAGAAGTATGTACAGGACATGTTGAAGAAATTTCACTTGCAGGATTGAAAGCAAATGACAAGTGGGAAGCATTCACCATAGCTATGGATTTGTACATGGACATGCATGTACCTGATTTCAATACACTCATTGGAAAATTACTCACTCAAGAGGCAAAGCTTATCAAGAATGGAGAAATCTCTAAAGGTAATCAATCTTCAGCTTTATATACTGATAAAAGCAAGTCCAAAGAAAACAAAGGAAAGTCAAAAGAAACTGGATGATGAAGCAACAACATATCAAGCTAACTATGCAGGTAGAGGAAGACATGGCGAAGGTAGAGGAAGAGGAGGTAGACAAGGCAGGGGGAGATCCTTAGCCTAATCTCCTGGACTTTAATTAAAATAAAGAAGAAAAATTACAAGTGAATGGAACTAGTGCCCACGGGAGCCCCCAAATCCCACAAAGCAGGGGAGGAAAATGGCAAGCTATAGGGCATTACAAATGAGGTTGATAAGCCTAGTATCACCCTCATGTGGGACCCATTTGTGTTTCAACTTGTTGTTTTCGAGGAGATAAATATAGTGATGTCTAAACGGTGGAGATCTCTTATCTCGGGAGATTCTTTTACCTAGAAGAAACAAGGATTTCTCGATCGACCATTCCTTAGGAGTTTGGCCAAAATTGACAACACATCGCTCCCTCCAAATCTTCCAAAGAGTCTCACCCCTGATGGCATTCCACAACCTCGATGAGCAGCTGACCGCCTCACCCAACAACACCTGTTGCCAATTGATTTGGTTCGTGAGTCTCAATATCCGGGTCACATGATGCCAGATAGTACGAGACATGGGGCAATCGAAGAATAGGTGAGCTAAATCTTCAATGCATCGATGGCAACGCTTGCACCATGGCGCCACACCACAAATTTTGTTAGCCCTTGCATTGGACCAGATACCTTTATGCAAGATCTGCCACATGAGAACGGACTTTTTTATCTCAATTAGGGGGTGCCAAATAGACATGAATTTAAGTTCCCATCGAAGCTTGGTCCATGAAAGGCACCATCTCTTGTTAAGAATGCGATGAACCTCTAAGTTCTCTTTGAAGTTGGGGAATCTGGATAGTTTCTTTCCATTGCTCCATTTGAGGTCCTCTAGGCAAGGAAGATCCTGACCGCAGAGAAGGCGGGTAGTTGAGCGTTCCCATGCAAAACATCTTCCTTGAAGAAGAGTCCATTCCTCTGGGGTAACTCTAAGTCTCGGGTCCAAGTCTTCGAACCTAATCCACTCGTTGGTCTCTTGTTTCCAAAGTCGTTTCCACTGTTTGAACCCCTTGTTCCATAGCCGCTTTGCAGTTTGGAGGTTCCAAGACTCCACCCCCCTAATGCCGCTGATCGGGAACCAGATAGAGTCATTTTGTCTTATCCCAACTGCCCACTTCCACTCATCACTGATTCTGATGAATTGTTTGGCCTTGTTCCAACTCTTCCATAAAGAACACACGAGGCTAGAGCCTTTAGGGGACACCGGGTGGGGGGAGAACAAAAGCGTGAGAATCCCTAGGTCCTTCCAATCGGGATGGCCAACTAGGGTAAGGTCTTCCATGTTTCTGAAGATCAATTTAGCCCAATAGGACTCACTATTGCTCCATGCCTTGATAAGCCACTTTGCCGCCAGCTTGTCAGCCAATCCAACGATACCCAAAATTCCCAAGCCCCCTGAGTCTTTCGGGCTAATGCAAGTTTCCCATTTGATTTTGGGAATCCCCCTCTTGTTGGGGTCCCCAGTCCAAAGGAAGTTTCTGCAGATTCTTTCCACTTTGGCCAATTCTTTCTCCTTAGGTCTCCAACATGAGATAAAGTAAATAGTTGTAGATAGCATAAATGTGTTAACAACCATAGCACTCCCTGCCAAGTTGACTTGCATACCTTTCCAATGATTTAGTTTGTTATCCAGCCTAGATAGCACCCAGTTCCATCGTTGGTCCATTGAGATACCGAATCCCATCGGAATGCCTAGGATACGGAAGACTTGACCTCTAGGGTTAATTTGACACCCCTGATCTAACAACAATTGGGGTGTAGGGCCATTGATTGCTCTAAAAGCAGTTTTAGCGTGGTTGATTTTCGAACCTGATGCCGCACAAAAGGTGTCGAGGCACCACCAAAACACCCCAATGCTGTTAATATCGTTATGCACAAAGGCATTCATGTCGTCGGCAAAAAGTCACGCAACCATTTGGCCGTGATATAGAGGTAGGGAGAGACCCTTGAGATTGCTAGCATCCATGTGATGCTTTAATAGGCAAGTGAGACCATTCGAGGCGATAGCGAAAAGTAATGGAGCCAGAGGGCAACCTTGCCTAATTGATCTTTTTAAACGAATGGGCTCAGAGAGCTTACCGTTGATATTTACTCTAGTTGAAGCGTTTCCAAGAAGAGTGGAAACCATGTTCGTGAACTTTTGGTTGCATCCAATGTCTTTCAATGATTGGAGAATAAAGTCCCATTCCAATCTGTCATACGCTTTGTCGAAGTCGATCGTAATGAATACCAGATCTTGTGCAGTCTCCTCAGCAAACGCTAGGCCTTCCCAAATATCGACAATTGCTTCAAGTATAGATCTACCTTTGATAAAACCTTTCTGGTCCTCACAAAGCCATGACTTTAAATGGCAAGAGATTCTGTTGGCGATAACTTTTGCAATTATCTTGTATCCTGTTTGGAGCATGGTAATCGGTCGCCAGTTTTTGATTTTGTTCTTATCTCCCCTTTTGTGGATTAACTTGATGATGCCATTATTAAGACACTCCGGGAGGGCACCGAAGGAGAGAGCCTCTTGCCACACCAGACGCAGTGGGGTGGCCACTGCATGTTTGAAGGATTTGAAAAACTCATTGGTGAGGCCATCCTGCCCCGGACTTTTCCCATTGGGAAGAGCATCAATAACCTCGATAATTTCATTCTCGAAAATGTTAGCATCCAGCAGAGAAATCAAGTTATGTGGGATTCTAGATTGAGCAACCCTTGAGATGGTTGCCATGGAGTCACGCCTATGTGGGGAAAGGGGAGTCGAGACCCCAAGAAGATGGGTAAAGTGCTCGATGATGATAGATCTATTCTCGACTTCCGTGCTACATTCGGTTCCATTGTTATCAACCATTAAGGGGATGGATTCCCTAGCTTGCTTCCTTTTGAGGATGTTACACATCTCTTTCGATGGTTTGTCGGCCTTCCCCGCCCACCAATCTTTGAAGAATATTTGAAGATTTTTCCTTTGAACCTCCTCTTCTAATCTTAGTCTTCCCCTGATTTTCAAAAGACCTTTTTGGCATTGTAAGTTACCTTTGTTCACCTCTTCTTCAAGCCGTGAGAGCCTCCGGTATACCGTTTCTCTTCTATTTTTCAGGATATCTTTTATAGCCTTTTGAGTCCTGATCAGAATTTTTCAAGTCCTTTCCACCGCGCTTCTCCAACACTTAGCCGGTTCATAACAGAAAGCAAAGGCTTCCGCCCACATTGCAAAAATTTCTTGGTGGACAGAGGGGAGGGAAAATGATGTCTGACAAGCATGAAACCAAGGGGCTTTTTGGAGCATGGGGATCGGTTTGAAAGATAGAGTAATCGGGTAGTGGGTATTATAGTTTTCTTAACTATACTAGAACCTAATTAATACATTAATTGATTGTAATTCATTCATAGATCTATAAAAATGAAAATCTTAAAATTTTTACTTTCTTAAGTTAATATGAAGCCATAATTAATATTTTATAAAAATTCTATAAATATTTTGTATATATATATATATATATATATATATATATATATATATATATATATATATATATATATATATATATATATATATATATATATATATATATATATATATATATATATATATATATAGCAAATAAATAGAAAACTATATGCAAATAATTCTATGTCATGAATAACAGCTAAGGTGTGATGACTAAGAGCTAGTGGTTAAAACTTCTATGTGAATAGGTGTATACAACAATTTACAACTAACAGCTAACAGGAAGTAGGAGCTAATCAGTACTTAGCTAACTATCAAGTAGCTAACATGTTATATGGAACAGCTAAAAGAAAATTACTAATTTCTAATAGCTAACAAGAATCACTAATAGTTAAGAGGAAATCATTAATAGCTATTAGGAATCATTGATAGCGATTAGCAAATGGGTAACATGCAACGAATTGGAAATCACTAATAGCTAACATGTAGCTAATTGGTAAGTTACAATAAAAAACTAACTAGAAGTAGCTAAAATGTAGCTAAACGATAAGTACCTAACTATCAAGTAACTAAGTTACAATGAAGTGGCTAATAAGTTACAACTAATAACTAAAAACAACACTAATAGCGAAGAGAATCACTAATAGCTAACATAAGCATTAATTAGACCTCTTTTGTTTTTTTACTTTCCCATTGTCTGCCTAGGATCTCGATTCCCTCATGGTGTAAACACTTGTAGAAGATTTTGAGTTGACATCGATAGTTTGTTCATTTTTTAATCTTCATGGACATATTTGCGATCAACATCTATTGCAACCTGACATTGATTTGATGACGATGGAGCATTATCTGACAATTGTGCATGGATCTTCGTTCTCCATTTGACCTATAGCCAAAGAGTGCTACAATGAATGAAATTATTGAGCTATCAAAAAATGTACATGGGTATACAATATGAAGCATGGACAACAAAATATGTTAATAACATCATTACAAAATAGGTTGATTACAAAATCCAATGATAGTTGATAGATTTGGATGATGTCACATATGGAGATAGTAACTATTACAAAGGAGAGTGATGTAAGAGGGTAAACATCAGAACTATTCTTTCACAAGATCCTCTATATCAAGTACAATGCCTCCATTCAAGTGTGACCAAGTAGGATACCCCCTTGTAATTGGAGGAAAATAGCTTGGTTTCTTTTGTCATCTCACATGTGCTTGCAAACTTCCTTCTACATTCGCCATAAACTACACTAGAGTGGCATCTTCTTGTACATCAACACCTATGACCTTTTTTAAAATCGAGACTAGCTTATAATAGTTTTTCTTCAAGGAGGTTTTGTTTGCACTATTTATTTGAAGATTAACTCTATTTGGACTCTAATTAGGATCAAAAGTTGGATTCTATAGAGGAACCTTGTTTGAACAAACAATAGGATCATTAATTGGAAGAGGAACTTGCTTTGAAAGATTAGTACTTGAAAGAAGAACTTGATTTGGATGAGTATTTGGATCACACCATGGAGGAAGATCCCTTGGGGGTTTTCATCTAGGTTACAGCCGAACCCTAGCCTAGATTCAAACTAACAGGCAACACACATGTGGATAGAAAGAGGAACCTCTTTATCAACTACAAAGTTGTGACTAGATAGATGAAAATCTGAGATGCTAACATGATAAAGAAAATTCTCAACCATTGAGTCTAGAGCATTTGTGTGTGGACTCCGCATCATGAATGTGGTCAACTGTAGAAGGATCAACATTGACATCCATTGTAGACTAGGTTTGGAGGAAGGATGGAACATTATTTCTGGCTTTCAATGTTGAAGATTGGGCATAAATCCTACTTTCAAAAAATGGTATACGTTTGAAATTCTTACTTGTCCCAAGATCCATATTGCATGAAAATCACCATTGTTAGTAATTGGGGTGGCTAAAATACAAGCAAATACTTAATACAATGAACCCAAACAGATTAGTGTTTTGGTAGAGGACTAAAGAGTAAGAAAGAGTTAGATAGTTGATGGATGGTTGGAGTATAGATAAATATAATTGAATAACTATTTAGCTAGATAGATAGTTGAATAGCTATATACCTAGATAGTTGGATAGCTATTTAGCTAGATAAATAGTTGTGTATATATTTATCTAGATAGGTAGATAGTTGGATAACTATTTAGCTAAATAAATAGTTTGATAGCATAGCTATGGGATAGCTATTAAGCTAAATAAGTAGACAATCGGATAACTACTTAGCTAGATAGCAAAATATTGACATCTTGATACTTAAAAAGCGATTGGGAAGTACAGAAATACATGATTGTTAGCTAAATTCAAGATTAATGGAAGCTATATATAGCTATTTAGTGACATCACAAATTGTGGCGATAAGAAGCCATAACCATAGATAAAAAAGAAGTATTGCTAGTATGTTTGGTGCTTAGAAAGCATTAAGAAGCCATAACTAAAGATTGTTAGATTAATAATTAAAAGCCAATAACAAACATCTAGAGAATGTTTGACACATATGTTTTGTTATTTCAATACCATATTCACCTAAATAATTGACTGACATATGACAATGTGGTGCAAAACAAATGTTATGATATGAATTGTTGCATGGCATAAGATGCACCAAAAACTCTCTCTCCTCAATGTTCAAACAAAGAGCTATGCACATGGATGAAACATTGAGTAAGAGGGTTGCAAATAGGCTGAGAGAATTATGTATAGGAACATTTACATGTGAAAAAATGATGAGTGTCTTCTGAAATAGGCGCAATCTCGATGGTCAAAGAATTGATCAGTTCTCAGTGCACACTATAAAGTTTTGCACAAATGAGGAATCAAAATCTAATTTGGAAGGTAAGCCATCTATGGCTAAAAGCATTTGCTTAAATGGCTTCTACTTTGGGAGAACTATGTGTTAGAAGTTGCAGGTGTCAAAGTCGACTCTACAACAAGGCAGCTTCAGACATTGGTAGATTGTTTAGATCATTTCTCATAATCTACTGAACATTTTGAGATGTTTTGACTTGGAGAAGACGTGCAACCTTTAGCCAACACGTTGCACAAAATTTCATTAGAAACTTTACACATTTGATCAGTCAATGAGTGAATAATGTGCAGCAGAATTTTCTGTGAAGTGACTTTCTTCACAGTTAGCTAAAGTCTTGATAATTTGGCACTTGTCTTCCAAAATTGGTTAAAGTTTAGAGTTATTCTTGATAAAGAGGTGGTCTAACATCAAGGATAGCTTGTCTTTTGGAGATTAACACTCTCCATCAGTGGTATCAGAGCAGGATTCATCAGATTTGAAGAAAAGGAAGACCTCGACTGCTGCAGATATACAAATTTCAAACTTTGAAGATTCAAAAGGACAGTGTGAAATAAAAGCTGAAAAGAGATACACAAAAGCAATCAAAATGATCACAAGGAGTAAACTTTGAAGCTAAGGTACATTCATTCCTTATAATGACAAAGATTCGATAGTACAGGTGAAGAAAGGATGGGAGATAGTCTCCAAATTGAGAAGTTGGATAGAGAGAACTATCCAGCTTGGTCTATGAGGATGGAAGCTCATCTTATGAGCAAAGATCTGATGGGATACATCACTAGGAAGGAAAGCCAGAGTTTAAAGATCCTAGTGTTCCAACTAGGGAGGAGCTTGCAGATTTAAAGATCTGGATGAAGAAGGATGCTCAAGCAAGGAGCATAATTTACATGGCAGTGAATGATTATTTGCTTCCTTATATCAGAGGACTTGAAAGTGCAGGTGATATATGGAGTGCTTTGGAAGAGCATTTTCAAAATACAACCAAATCAAGGAAAGCATCTGTTGCTCTAGCACAATGGTAAGTACCACGTTAAGAAGCTTCACCTCCTTAATGTCAATCCGTGGGAGAGGTAGGAGTGATATGAAGATCGTGAACGTGAGATGATGTGAGAGTGAAGGTGAGAAGCACAAAGATGCACACACACATACACACACACAATGAAGAGACAAGCAAGACACAATGGAAGGTGGGAAATTAGCTCTATTACTCAAGAATACTCTTACAAGCTCAAAAGAACTCTAATCTCCAACAAGCTAACCTAAAAATGAGCTCTCTAGCTCTTTTTATAGTTTCTAGACTAGTTTTGACCGGTTTCACATCTAGTGACCGGCCTAGTTAAAAAATAGGTCCTAGATGCTATTTGGAAGGGTAAACAGTATCTAAAAATAACGGAAATTGGTACGTGCATTCTACCTAAGCTCCTCAAGCTCGAGGACTCCTCGGCTTGCACAAAATGGAGCTATGGATTACAAAATGGGGTTTTCTATGATACATATGTTACAATTAGTGATAACAATCACTGTTGAATGTTTAAAGAAATAATAAGAAACATATTTGTTTGGAAAATTGATCCGACTGGCTCCCTGCGCCGTCTTTACATACTTCCGCGTCGTCTGTGCCTCTGACTGCTTCCAACACCCCCCTCCCTCTCGCTTCTGTCGTCCCTGACAGAACCTTGTTGTGAGGTCTGCCGGATATAGTTCTGTAGGAGGTCTTGAGCGAGGGTGTGCTCTGAGATACGAATGTCTCGGGCCAGATCAGCCTCGAGTTTCTCCCAGTCAATAGGTTGCGGCTCGTCTGGTGGTGGGAGCTGATAATGTGTGGAGTACACCATTCGTTCACAGGCGAATAATTGCAATAAATGTGTGGGCCTGCTTATAAATACCTCTGAATGGTACTCCCAAAAGCCGGTGGTGAACATTTCTTTGAATGTCTGCTTGTAGCATGCCGACAAGTATTTGATTCTGCAGTGCCAGGCATAACACACCCGTAGCGATGGCGTTGTGCTCATATCATAGACTAAATCAAAGTTGCCATGCTCAAAGCCCGGGGTGTTTACATGGGGGGCCTTGACACGTCGGAAGACTTTAAATATCATTTGCATCATGTCAAAAATTTTGACAGTCATGTGCGCTGCAATATCATCCATATGCTTCAGGCGAGGGAGCCAGTGACGGATTGTAGCCATCATATAACCTACTGTGGGTAACTCGATTGGTGGCTTGAAATAGGGATAGCTCAACCAGTCTTGGCACTGCTTATTGTTTTGTACTTTAATAGCGAATGCAGTCCAAGAACGGCGTCGTGGTACTGGTCCCCAGCACGGGTTAAATTTTAAGTGCAGCGGCGCTTTCACCCATGTGCTCATCATCTCTGGATAGTTTTGCAATAAATCTTTGCGCCAGTCTGGTTGATGGATTTCACCTCTCTGCGCACTTGGTGGCAAGTCCTCCGGCTCGAATTGAGTGGCATGCGTAGGTTTCATACCTGTTTCTTTCTCTATGGCTAACTGGTATTCGGCCATTAACATGAAGTACGGTTTATATTGGAGCTCATGCCCAGATATGTATCGTCGCGGGGCCAAATGAGCAAAGAATGGTGACTGTAAAATTCTCTCTTCGATCATGGCCATGGCATGTAGTGGTGCCTCTACTCTGGTCGAATGTGTCGTTCCGAGTTCTTCAACTGTCTTCATCCACGCGGGGGTAGGTAATTCATAGGTCATCTGGCCTTCGGCCGTGACACGTCCGCCTGGGATGGGTATCGGCTCGTATGCCTCTTCAAATGTCTCCTCCACCGGGATAGTGACGGTTTCTTCCTCAGCGGGTAGCTCAGGTGGGGAGTCTGGCCTTGGTGGTGCTTCATAGACTGCAATTCTAGATTCAAGATTTGTTACCTGGGCCCGGAGTGCGTTGAGTTCCTCTAAAATTTCAGGGGCAGGGTCCACAGGTGCTGGTAATTCTGCTGCTACTTGTACTTGTTGTGTTGCAGGTTCTCTGAGTTGTAGTAGCTTGTGATCTTCCTTTAACTTTTGATGCTCTTCGTTCATACGATCATAGTCTTCGAGCAATCGAACATGGTCATCTAGCAACATCCTCATCGATTCGGATGGGATTGCCTTGAATCTGCTCGGACTTAGTGGTTGTTCTGGATGATCCAATGCCGCTTCCAAGTTTTCTCTATTCTGCGCTTGGAGTCTCACGTTCTCCTCCTGGGCTGCGGCTAGGTGTCTTCTTAGTAAGCCCATATTTCTAGTGAGCGTTGCATTTCTAATCGTTTGGGCTCAAAGTAGGTTGTCCAAATCCGCAGTGGCTTCTTTTGTTTTCTCCTCACTTTCTAGTTCTAATTTGTGATAGGCCTCTCGTAAATCTTGGTATCGGCTGTTCAGTGAGGCATTCTCAATTGATAATGAATTAAGCTGCGTTTGTAGTTCATTCGTCGTTCTCTGCAGCTGTTGATAGTTGGTGCCAAGTGATGCAAACTCATCGCGGACTTGTGTCATGCACGTGAACATTTGTTGAAATGCGGTGTCTATGGTGGGCAATAGTAGTAATGAAGTGCTAAATGAGGATGCAGTGGAAGTAGATGCAGCGGGAATGGGAAATGGGGTTGGGAAGGTGGATGCAGTGGTGATCGTGGAAAATTGTGATGTGTCTAAAAATGTTTGTGCCGGGAGTGAAGTGAGTGGTGGTGCCGTGGGTGGTGAGATGTCCATGTCACTGGACGTGTTTAGTGTTGTGACTGTGAAAAGTGGTGTGATTGTGGGTGGTTGTGTAGGTGTGAATACGGGATTTACAAATGTAGAGTAATTTACAGGGGGGATGGCTGGAGCAGCTTGGTGAAAAGGGGGTATAGGGGTTATGGTGGGTTGGGGAGGTGAAACTGGTGAGAAGGTTAATGGGGTTAGAAAAGTGAAAGGGGGTCTTAAAATTGGGGGAAACGCTGGGAAGGATGAAGGGGTGAAGGGGTTAACATGTAGAGGCGGAGGGTTGGGTGTGGGCATGGTGGTATGAATGGGCAGGGCAAAGGGTGTGGCTATGTTGCCTTGTACTGGTGTGGATGTGGGGGAAGTAGGTGGGTGTGCGGGGGATACAGGATGGGTTGGTGAAATATGAGGTGAGAGAGGGGTAGAAGGTGTGGATGTTATTTCGAGGATAGTGGTGGTATGTACAACGGTAGTACGTGGTGGGGAATCTACAAGGATGGGTTCTGCGGTCAATGAACTTTCGGAGACGAGGCGTGCCTCCCTGGCTTGTGCTGAAGACAGAGCTCCTGTTGGTACACGAATATACTCTCCGGGCTTTGAAAGTAGTCGCACTCGGCGGGGATCAAACTGTGGTAGTTGCTTTCTTTGTAAGTACCTGAGTGCTTCATTGGAGCCTACTGATTTGACTAACTCTCTGAACCCTTTGATGTATGCGTCTTCGAATCCTCCTGAGATGAGTTCCTGTTCAATTAATGCCTGGCTCTCCTCTTCAGTTAACTTCTTCCGTGCCCAGACTTTCTCCATCGTACGATACAATTTCTTTATGGCCAGCGTGTACGCTGCGGCTTCGAAAGTCTCATCTTCATATGTGCTGGTGTCGCCGTGTGCGTCGGTTTGTTGGCCTTGGCCATCTGTCTGTCCGTCATGTGAGCCCTGGCTAGCTTCATCGTCGCCTTCATCGTCGTCTGTTTCGGTTCTTTCTTCTTCAGAGCTCGACACAGCTTGTCCCTGTGGCAGATCTCGTGTGGTAGGGTAGCTGGGGCGTTCATATTCCTGGGACAACATCTGTGCTTCTGAAAACTGGAATTCGTTTGAGAATGCATCAGGCATCTCAAAATCAAATGTTGTGTTTATTGGGTCTGCCTCCATATGTGGTATTGGGAAAGAAAAGGCTTCCGCACCAATAGTGGTGGGAGCTTCTGCTGTTGTGGTGGTGGGTTCTGTGGTGGCAGCTGCCTGAGGTGCAGCGGTACTAGTGGTGCCCTCCGTAACCACTGGTCTAGACAACCTTATGCGAATAGGTTGTACTGTGGGAGCGGCTTCTGTCGGTGATCGCTCTGGAGAAGGTTGTGGTGATGGTGACTCTGGCACTTGAAGGCAAGGAATGGTGCCTCTTATGCGCTTACCTGCCCGTGTTCTACTGGGCTTTCTGGCTTTCTTCGTCGTTCCTTTGAATGCCTTCAACTCTTCTCCGGTTAATGCACGTTCAATGGGCAAGTCATAAGCTAAGCACATATAAACAATTCTGGTCAGCGCACAACATCCATTAAGCACTTTCTTGCGCTCCCATCTGTGCTGTGCCAAATACATTTGATCTATGATCCAGCTCGCCAGATCAACAGTTTGAGGTCCGGTACATGCCAAATATAATCCAAACCATATTCTTTTGTGTGGCATGGTAAATCTGTCCTGAGCGGGGAATGCGAAATGTTGCATGCATATCCGTAGCGGCTTTGATAGCTCAGGTGTTATTGCTGAGATCTCCTCCCACTTAGTGACATCCCCACGTTTCATAGGATCTGGAATTAATCTCTCTCGATCTGTGGGTGTGTGGGTGCCATGAATTTTGATGGCTGCTCTGATTAAATCCTTAGAGAGGTAGAATCTCTTGTAAGGTGGATCATCCACTAAAGAAGGCAATATGAAGGTTCCGGGGATATCCTTATTCTCGGAGGCCAGCAAAGTAGTGATTAAGTAATAGCACCTGTAAAAATCCGGTTTGGGCAGAGGATCACTGAAATACTCCGTGAAGCCTGCTCTGGCCCAAACGTGAGTTAAATCCTGGGTGCTCTGTAGGGCTTCGAACTCTCTGGAGAAGAACTGGTATTTTCCCCACGTGCGGTCATCAAATGTCAAAGAGGATTCAAATATAAAGTCCGCGTCCGCAAGGGGTCCTGCAAGTCCCTGAAACCAATGAGAGTTCCGGTGTATCTTTTCGGTGTAGCCCATAGGTGGGTTATCGATAGGCATGGGCCCTGGAAACCCTTGGAATTCCGGCGGTGGAGCAGTCGGGTGGGATTCTGCTCGTAGCACGTTGAGGGGCACTGCCGCTACACTGGGGCCTGCTCCTGATGTTCCTTCGTCGGTTTGCATGGTGACGGATGCGCTAATGAGAAAGATCTGCTACAACAGATTAACACATTAGCATGGAAATTAATTATGATCCCATTAAAGTGAGACCACAATCCCTTTCCATAACTGATGCGTAACCCGTGTAGCCAAGTGCTGTGATGTGATGGATGCAATGCTTCTTGCAGCGCTAGTGCAGGTCTCTAGACACCTACATGTTTCAGATCATGCATACATTTCTTGATGAGATGAGATTACGAGTGATGCGTGATGATGGTGGGTGAATTTATACAAGGTTTAAAGGTTAGTGATTTAGTACAAGGTTGTATGTTAGTCGGGGGGTAGTTTTGTCAGACATGGGGTTAGGGGGAGACGGTTGGACACGCTTCGGTATCCATTTCCTAAGGATCTTGGAGTGGGTGGTGGGTTTCTGTTGAGGGGCAAAGGGTGGTGTCGGGTGTGGTGGTATCGGGGGATGAAACGAGTTGTGAGGGTTATATATTACATGGCTTATGGGTTGAGCTATGATACATGGTTTGGGTACCCAAATCTGCGTGGGTGTGGGTCTATGGGTAAGGTATTTCTTGGCGATCCAAATTTGTCGAATGCTCGGACCCGTAGAGGAAGGTCGAGGGGATGGTGGATGCTGATTCTGTTTCTGCACTACCTTTTTCTTGTTGATCTCTGCTTGGTTGGAGTTCTTCGGTGCTTTTTGTCCTTTTGGCACCCATATTTGTCTGGTGCCGCTTCCTTTGGGTGGCCTAAAATGCTTTCCTTGTTGTTTCCTCTGATACTGCCGTCGGTCTGGGTTCCTTCATCGTGGTTGACTCTGTTGTTGTTGAGGTTGAGAGGTCGGATGGACACTCTGCTTTGGAAAAGAAGGGAGATCCAACACTTGCGTGACCTGCCCATTAGGAAGTGATGCATTCTTTAACTTTAATCTAGGCCAGTCCGCAACAAGTTTGGAAGGATGAGCACCGCAGGGTGTCGTGCTCATTTGGCCGCTGATGCAACCCACCTGACCACTAATTGTGTCCATCTGCCCTTGCAGTTGGGTAACTGTCTCTTCTAGTTTGCAGGAAGTCCCAGGGAAGATCTCCTGTCGTCCTTCTGATTGACAATTGTCCATAGCCAAGCCCGAGTGGGTTGGTGTAGACGTAACGTGACTGGTCTGCCTAAAGATCTTCCGGTCTTCCGTCGCCTGCATTTCATAGGGTCTAGGGTCACAACCGTCAAGCGGAATGCCGTTAGGGAAGTCAAGCGGTATCACTCGCTTCTGCTCGAAGGTTCCAATCTGTAAGGAGCCTTGTCTAAGATTTAGGTCCACTGAGTGATCGTATAGCCAATCTTGGCCAAGGATTAGGGGTTCTATCAGGTCGTCATCATGGCACACTAGTAGCTTCGCCGTCATGGTCACATCCTTTATGAGGATAGGAAGGTCCACCTCACCCATGCAAGGGGTTTCCATGCCTCCTAGGCCTATGAGGTATGCCTCAATTGACCGCATTTCTATTCCTGAATCCTTATAGTGGGACCATCTAATCGCACTAGTCCCAGCACCTGAGTCAATTAAAGCCCTGAGTTCTTGGCAAGGGTTGCCGTGCTCTAGCCTAACTGTAATGAATGGTCTCCTGTCCACTATGCTAGGATGAGTGGTTGACTTTGCTTGACACATGGCCATGGGATATCTGGGTGATGTTTCCAGATGGTTATAATGTTCTCTCCCTAGTCCTTGTCTTCTTAGCTTCATGCGCTTAATGCGTTCTATGGCTTCTGCCTGAGCTTCCGCTCGTATTCTATTTTCTTCCTCCTTACGCTTCTTTGCCAATGTGAGTCGTCTAAGCATATCCTCAGTAAGAGGTTCTTGATATAGCTTGACTCTACAGCCACTAATGTAATTAGGCATTATATCTCCTTCTAAGGTGGCTAACTGTATTGCTCCACTAGTCGAAAGTCTGTTAATGATCATAGGTCTTCGCTGCGTATATTCCTGCTGCTGCTTTCAGCATGGTTTCTCCTAATCGTTCCAAGTCCATTATTCTTGCTGATAATTCATGGCCGGTCCACTGATGTTCTTATGCAACCTTAAGGGTCGGTATCAAGAAGTCCAATGGAAGCACTGCATTCTGACCAAAAACCATCTGAAAGGGAGTTGCATTGAGTACAGTCTTGTAGGCCACTCGATATGCCCAAACAGCGTGGTGTAGCTGTTTGTCCCAATCTGAGCGTTTATTGTTCATGAGTTTCGTCAGTACGGTACACAGTATTTTGTTAGTGCTTTCAGCCTGACCATTGGCCTGAGGATGATATGGTGCAGATTTCTTGTGAATCACCATAAAATCCTGTAACAAATATTCAATGACTTGGTTTAGAAAGTGAGTGCCTCGATCGCTCACTAACTCTATAGGCAATCCATATCTTGTAAAGACATTTTCAAATAAGAATTTTGCAGTTGTGTGTGCATCATTCTTTTTTGTGGCTTTTGCCTCTACCCATTTGGTTAGATAATCTGTGGCAACAATAATGTATTCCGCATGTGTACCTTTTGCAGGGGGGTTAATGGGTCCTACAAAGTCTATACCCCACTTAGAAAATGCACGTCCGCCCATCATGGGTTTCAATGGCATTTCATCTCTGTGAGTAGGAAACTGAGTTCTTTGGCACACATCACATCTCTTTACATAGGTATGAGCATCCATGTGAAGAGTGGGCCACCATAATCCTGCAAAGAGAATGGCTTTGATTATCCTATCTGGTCCAAAATGACCTCCTGCAACACCTTGGTGTGCAGTCTCTAGTATGCTCAAATAATCGCTCTCATGAACACATTGTCTTAGATATCCATCTCGTCCTCTTTTGTATAGATTATCGCCAATAAGTGAGTAGTCGTGAGCTTCCTGCTCTAGACTACGTTGTCGAGCTAAGGTCATTCCTTGAGGGAATGTGTTCGTCCTCAAGTATGTCACTAAAGGTTCACTCCAGTCTGGTGTGAGAGACACGTGATATAATGTCGCATGCTCTAATGGTGGTCTTTCACAACACACCTGACATTCTTTACACAACTTGTAGACATCTGCTTCCATAGAAGGCCAATATACTCCCAATCTCTGCAGAGTCTGTAATGTTCGATGTTTTGAATGATGTTGCTTTAATGCACCTATGTGTGCTAATTGCAACCAATTCGCATGTTCTGATTCATCTACACAACAAGCAAGAATCTTTTGATTATCTTGTTTATATATGCTTCCTGCCATTATTTGGTATCTCTGAGACTTGGTAATCTCTCCTTCTTTGATCTTTATCCTAGGATTCTTGAGTCCGTATGTCAGAATAGGGACTATAGGCTTAGCCCATTCTGGTGCTATCTCAAGGTTAAACAAGTATGCATCTGGTAATTCATCCGCGACTCCTTGAGGAGCTTCTCCTGAGGTTAATCTTGAAAGGTGGTCAGCTCTAAGATGTGTCTTTCCTTTCCTGACTACGACTTCAAAATCATACTCCATGAGTAATAGAAACCAGCGTATTAATCGTCCTGTGTTACATGGTTTGTTGACTAAGTACAATAGGGCTTGATGATCTGTAAAGAACTTGAATTTGTTGGCCAACAAGTAGTGCCTAAACTTCTTTACTGCGTAGATCATCCCTAATCCTTCTCGTTCCGTCGTGGTGTAATTTCTTTCTACTGCGTTCAGTTGTCTGCTAGCGTAAGCTATGGGGAGATCTATGTTACCTTCATTCGTGGGTTGTGCTAACACACATCCTATGGCGTAATTGGATGCATCCACATGTACATGGAATGGCTTACTCCAATCTGGGGTAGTCAATATAGGTGCTGAGCACAAGCGTCGTTTAAGTTCATTGAATGAATTTTCACATTCATCTGTCCACTCGAAATTGGTTAAAAGAGAGTACAAAGGCTTGGCTATGATTGCATACATGTGTATGAATCTCCTATAATAACTGCAATGGCCCATAAATGCCTGTACCTCTTTCACATTAGTTGGTCTAGGTAATTCTGCAATTACCTTCACTTTTTCCTCGTCCGTAGAGATTCCATTTTTTGACACAATGTGTCCTAGAATTTTGCCTTGTCTGACCATGAAAACGCATTTTTCTGGGTTCAAACAAACCTGATATTCTCGACATTTGTCAAATATTTGTCTTAACTCTGGGATATGTGTCTGTCTTACATTTGAATGAGCACATAAGTCATCGACATAAACTTCCAAGCTCTTGCGTAAGAATTCTTTAAAAACATGACACATGAGTCGCTGGAAAGTAGCGGGTGCATTTGTCAAGCCAAATGGCATTACACGAAATGCAAATATACCCCATTCAGTGGCAAAAGCCGTCTTGTGTTGGTCTTCTGGAGCAATGGCTACTTGATTATAGCCTGAGAATCCATCAAGAAAGCTGTAAACTTCCTTGCCCGCAACTCTCTCCAATAGGTGTTCCGTGATAGGAAGAGGATAACTGTCTCTAATCGTTGCGGCATTAACTTTTTTAAGGTTAATACACACACGCAATTTTCCATTCTTCTTGGGCACAACCACAATGGGGGATACCCATTCGGTATGCTCAATTTCGTAAATGAATCCTGCTTCTATCAAGCGATCTATCTCCTCTTTAATCTTCGCAGCGTAGTTATCATTGTACGTGTAAGGTTTCTGTTTTGTCGGTTTTGCATCTGGAGTCATAGGGATTCTATGAGAACATATATCTGGATCTACTCCTTTCAAATCTTTGTAACTCCAAGCAAAAACATCTCTATATTCGCGCAATAGGGCAACTAACTCTTCTTCTTCTTCAGTCGTCAAATCATGCCCTATGTATGTGCATTTTTCTTCTTCTCCTTCTATGGCAACTATTACTTTCTTGGTTTTCTCTCGGTTTTCATATACTTGCCCGTCATTCGCCTTTCTATTGGGCATTCGTACCATGATTCTTCTATCTTCGATTTCATATTTCTTGAAATTCTCGGGTACTTCAAACAAAGATTCTTCTTTTTCCGACATGGTTTCTTTCTGCTTTCTTTTCTTTCCTCCACTTTTAGTAGTCACTTCCGTGGCTAACCTCACTTCATTCGTAATTTCCTCGTGTCTCTGAGTGTGAGTCTCTACTTCGTAGAAATATTCTTCCTCGGATGCAAAGGGTGGGTCCATAATAATTGATTCTAAATCGAAATCGCTTGCTTCCTCAAATGCATCAGTGTTCGGTTCACACTCTTCTAAAATTGCATCGCACATGATTGGCTCTATCATGAAAACTGAAATGTCATAGCCATCCTCGTCACAGTGGGGTGTCCATTGTTCTTCATTGATGGCTACGTCCATGGTTGCTAGTATTTCCGCCCAACCATGGGGTTCAAACTCTTCGTCTGGGAATACTACAGGTGCGTATGCTGGGTCTTGAAGGGTTTGTGGATGTTGTTCCGCACCTAAGGTCCTGGCTTATAACCGCTCTTCCTCTTGTTTGGCTACTTTACACATCCATAAATGGGCATCCTCATGCAACCAAGAAGGATCTGATTCTAATGAGTGCGCGGATTCCGTCTCTACTGGTGTTTTATGGATGGTATTCCATTGTATTGGGGGTACATCTCTATGTGAATAGTCTTTAAGATCGACTTTGGTAGTCACTCCTAAATGTTGCAAATACAAAGAATTAGTTCCCCAATCTTGTACAATTTGCAACTGACGCATGAATGGTCGTCCCAATATCATCTCATACGCACGATTTTTCGCAAAGTCACAAATGGCAAAGGTATGCTCAAATTCCACACCACAAGTGGTGAGGGATATGCCTTCTAGTAAGCCTAACGGTTTTTCTATGTGTCCATCAGCCATTTGTAGCTTCATCCTGGTGGGTCTGAGGGCTGGCTTACCCCAACGTTTCCACAAAGCGGTGGTAGCGATGGCTACTCCGGCTCCTGAATCTAAGATGGCTTTCGTGGTGTAGCCCTGATGGGTTATTGGAAGATATGTGTTACCTTCCTCTCCTTCGCTTACGTCTCCAATCTTTTCCACGGGTATCTCTGGTACCTTCTTATGTGATCCTATCTGAGAGGGTGTGGTAGCTAGCTCCAGGAATTGATTTGCTACGTGCTTCCACAATTCTGGTTTTACCTTTAACAATTCCTCCAGAGTGAGATTACACTGGACTTTAGTGTTCTTGATCACTTCCGTGTTCCTAGGGATCACTGATTCTTCATTCCTCACTATTATCGTGGGTGCTCTCATACTAATAGACTTTGCTTCCCAAGGTCCTGTGAACTGAGGTAATTCTTGTAGAGAATTAGATTCGAATCCTGTGGGTTCACTCAATTGTTCTACCTCTACATCATCATATATAGAGGGGATGTCTTGGGGAAATTGTTCCTGCAAGTCGTCTATTTCTTGAATAGGAGGATGAGTTCCTAGTTCTTTTCTCCATTTCTCTTCTTGAATCTCCCTCAAAAATTCATGTGAGTACCTATGTATGGAAGACAAATTGTCTTGACTTTCTGTATTGGGTACTTGAGACAGGGATGGTGCATTCCTTTCCTGTGTCTCTGGGATAATAAGGTTCCTATGCTGATCCTTTTTCTCTTTGCTTTCTATCAAGTGTTCTAGCCTCTCCATTAGTCCTTGAAAGTGTAGTTCCGGTTTTGCCATGTTATTCCAATTAAGATATCTAGAGGCTTCGAACAAGGCTTGTGCTAGTTCTACCATTTTCATGCAAAGTTTAGTTCTCTCAATTTCTAGATCAGCTCGAGGGTAGTTTTTACTCATTTCCATTACTTGAGGTCCCTCTTTTAATCTAGCCTGATATGCACGGAACATCATGTCTAGATCTTCGGGTATGGGTTCCGCTAAAACTGATCCTGATTTTTTAGCAGGGTCTTCTTGATTCAATTCTCGTGAAGCCAATTCTTGTACTTTGGCTCTGGATTCCCTTAAACTTCCTTCCAACTCACTTATCTTTTTACTCCACTTTCTCTTTATCCTACTCTAGAATCTTTCCAAGATTTTGTCTTTTTACTACTCAATTCTGCAACTTCACTAGTTCCGGCTACTTTCTCTTGATTAAGCTGTTGGTTTTGTAAGAGCGCCTGGGCTCTGGTTATAGCTTGGATAGGCACGTATGTAGGGTTGGATCCATCTGCGTTATTTACAATACCTATCACGTTGATCGGTGTCATATTCGAAGCGTTAACTGGGTTCTTAGGACAATCTTTGATTATGTGCTCTTTGCCACAATCGGCACAAAAGCCTTGGATGCTATAGTACTGTGATTGCCTTGCTATTGGAGGATGTGGACAATCCTTAATGAAGTGATCTCCTTGGCACCTAAAGCATGGTCCTCTAGGGCCCTGTGGTCTCTGTTGTCTCAATTGGGGCCGTGGGTTTGGGTTTGCGTACATCACATTAGCATAATCTGGCTCCCAACTAAGTTCCATTGGTGGACTATCATAATGATATGTCTCCACATGTTCTGGTGACTCCGTGTAATAATCGGGTGGGCTAGTTACATGAGTAGAGTCAAAACTGTTTGAGTTCGGGTCACTTTCTGTGATCAAGGGTGAAGAAGGCACTAAGGCCCTACTTAGGTTCTCTTCTGCAGCAGCGTATTTGACTGAGATGACATTCGCTGGTGGGGGTGGCTGCTGAGCTAAGACGGGTTGAGGTCTCTGTTGAGCCTGGTATGGGTAGTTCTGAGGAGGCCTATAGTAATAAGGCTGAGCATTGTATTGGCATTGATACCTACCTGGCTGCTGGTATGTTTGCGGGTAGTTCTGTCTCACGGTTTGTTTGTTGTATGGGCAGTCCTGAGCCGTATGATTCGTGTATCTTCTCTCAATTGTGCAATATTGGCCACTAGGGTTGACGTGAGGTTGAGGTGCATTGGGGCACACGTTTGCCAAATGATTTCCACCACAAGCGTAACAACGTACATTAGTTGGTAGCTTGGGCACCTGTTTACTAGAAACTCCTAGTTTTTGGGCCACTTTTTCTGCTAGGTCCTCTATTGAATTAGACAATTTTGTGGATGCTAGAGAAGAACAATCTGAGTCCTTATAGACCTTTGAGAGTTCTAACTCATCACCTAGGTTGTCCTCAATGTCTATACATATTCTTACACACTCCTCTAGCGTTCTGGGTTCTTTTAGGTACACATAAGAGCGTAGTTTAGCGCTCAACAAGCCATCTAGGAACAATGATACTTGTTTGGCTTGTGAGGGTAGCTCTTGCATTGGACATCGTTCGACATATTGTCTGAACCTACGTCCTGCCAGTCTTACTGTTTCCTGAGGGGTCTGTTTAAAGCTATGAATCAACGAAGACGTGTCGTGTCTAATCCCACTTTTAGAGAATTCAGTGATGAATGACTCTAAAAAGTGATGGATGTCTCTAAATTGCCTTTGTTGCAATGGTTGGAACCAAGTTAAAGCGGTATTCTTTAACGTTAGTCCAAATGCATTGTACTGCGTGAACATGTCCTCGACTTGTTCTGCTCTTAGTACTTGCTTGAATTCTGCAACATGGTCATAGGGATCTCCTGTCCCATCAAAATAATTCTTCATTGATTTTACTAATTGAGTGGGTCTCAAAACTCTTGCGTGTTCGCGTGGTCTAGGTAGAGGAAAATCGTCTCTACCACCTAGTATTCCATGATCTCTTTGTCTATCCGCGCTATTGGTGTTCGTGGTTGTTCTATCTCTCCCTATGGGGTGATTAAAGCTTACCTCCGGTCTTTCTTTAGTTCCTTCTCTTTGATTTCCATGGGCTGAGGAGGTTCCTGCCCCTTGTTGACTTGTATTTATGTTCGTTCTAGATGGAGGGAATATCAATTCACCTCTCCATGTGTATGTGTTTTTAGCGCGCTCAGGCACCACAAAGACTCTTTCTGAAGTCTCATCCAGGTATACAACCTTTCCAGGCGTATCTGGGTCCTTGAATTCATAAATTGTAATGATGCCTATCTCACCAGGGTGTTCCTTTCTGTACCTCCAAAAGGCTTCATCTGTCTCTTTATTTACAAATAACTCGGTGCTCCTGTTATCTTGAGGGATCCACTCTGGGATGAGTACTCTTGTTAATACGGATTTCCCTCTAGGTGTTCTAGGTTCTTCCAACGGTTCTTTCCCTTGAAATTTCGCTTCCTTCTCTAATTGAATTGTGCCAAACTCATTAGTATCGTTTGGTTGCATACTTAGGATGTACATGGTTCCTTCTTTGTCTATGTAAGCGTCTCTCTCAAATTTCACCACTGGTCTTTCCAATCCAATGGGTTGATCAGGGTTGTGCAGTTGCACCACTTGCCTTTGCAAACCATCCTCATAGATGCGAGCACCTAATCGGTTGGTTCGGAGAAACTCTAATTGCGTTCTATAGGGTCCTTCTGGTTTTTCTAGGTATGCTACATGAGACCCTCCTTCTGGTCTGTCTGTGCTAAATGCCATTTCTGATTCACTTGATTCTGAGCTCAACTCGTAGGGATAACTACTATTCAATTGCTGAGCCCAAGATCGAGCGGTAGTTCTTACACTAGCCTCTGATGATCGAAGGCTTCGTCGGTCCGACTTACCTATATGTTTGCCCGATCTAATCGCGATAGGCTCATGCCATCGCGACGGCTCGGCTGAACTATCGCGACGGTCCGCTTTTTCGGACCATCGCGATGGTTCACTTGAGCCATTGCGATGGTCCACTTGGACCATCGCGACTGTTCAGTTGACCTCGCACCATCGCGATTGGCTCACGCCATCGCCACGACAGTGCCACGTGTCACGATAGACCATCGCGACGGTTCATTTTTTGGACCATCGCGACAGCCCAAACTCGGACCATCGCGATTGGCTCAAGCCATCGCATCGCGGACCATCGCGACGGTTCACTTCGGACCATCGCGATTGTCCACCTTTGACCGTTGACCGCGCCATCGCGATTGTCCGCCTGATCACGCCATCGCGACGGTTCATTTTTTGGACCATCGCGACGGTCCATTTCCACGCCATCGCGATCGTTCACTTCGGGCCATCGCGACGGTTCGCTCGGACCATCGCGACGGTCCCAGACCATCGCGATTGCCCACCCCCATCGCAAATTTTGGACTTCAATTTTTGACCTATTTTGAGGGTATTTTTGAGAAATTTTTGGACCATTAGACTCATAGGAGACCCCTTAGCTAATATTTGAGGGAAAATTGGACTGTCAGTTTTTACCCCCCAGGGCCTGAACGCGTATAACTTTTTCATCCGAAGTCCGTTTCTTGAGCTTAATAGCTCGTTAGAAAGCTCGTAACGAGTACTGCGTGACCTCAACTGTTTTTTTCATAAAGAATACATCTATTTTTGGATAAGCTAAATTGAGCTTCACTTAGTTTGGGACTAGGAAGCCAGGGGGCACACATTGAAAATTTGGGCAAAAAGGGAAGGGATTTAAAAGGTGTATATGCTCAAAGTGTTTGATCATCTTGTGAATTGGTCTAATAGTGGAATTTTTTCCAGGTCTAGCAAAGGCAATCAAAGGCAAGCAAGCAAGGCAGTGAAGACAGCAGAGCTTGGGAAGCACGGCTTCTTGGGCAACAGGGCATCAGAGCAACCAGAAAAGCCGACTCGAGGTTGGAAGATTACTCAACCCCCTCAGTCAATTCTTAGCTTAGGCTAAACGGTAGTTGTGGATTAACGACGATAGGAACGCCTCAAGTTCAAGATACTTAATTCTATCAAGTTTAAGACTTAAAGTAAAGGTGTGTGTGACGAAAACCTAAAGAAAAGAACTTAAGTCTGACGGAACGAGAACTCAAAATCATAACGAAAGTCGAATTCCTGACGCATATATTAAGACAAGAATCCAAAGAAAATCAAAAATAATCAAGAAAGTAATAACAAAGAACCATTGACGATCTAGGTGTGTAATTGAGTGAGCAAGGAAGGAAATTAATGAACTTATGCTACATTAACAAGGCCTGACTTATCATATGTAGTTGGATTTTTATCTCAATTCATGCATTGTCCTAGAAAGGAACATTGGATTGTAGGACAAAGAGTACTTAGGTACATCAAGGGCACACTTAAAGAAGGTTTGTACTATGGGTTTACTTGAGATAGAAGAGTCAAGATATATAGTGATGTAGATTGGGCAGGTAACTCTGATGATAGAAGATCAACACATGGATATTTGTGTTATGTGGGAGATAAGCTAATTTCATGGTGCTCTAAGAAGCAACATTCAGTTGCTTTATCATCTACAGAAGCAGTATACAAAGGCATGGTAGAAGCTGCAAAGGAAGTAATATGGCTAAAGACTCTTATGAAGAGTTTTGACATCATTCAGAGTACTCCTATCATTTGTGGAGACAATATGAGTTCTTTATATTTGGCAGCTAATCTTGTGTTTCATGCTAAAACTAAACATATTGAGATTCAGTATCATTTTTTGAGAGAGAAGGTTGTTGATAAAGAAATAGAAGTCATACATACTCCTACAAAAGATCAACTTGCAGATATGATGACAAAGAGCTTGGATGGACCAAAGTTGCAAAGGTTTAAAGATACGGTAGGAATAAAGAAGATGCAGGTAATCACAATTGATGATTGAGGGAGAGCTGTTGGAGCAAGGCAATCACCAAATGGTGATTATATGAAGCTTAGAAATGAAGACATGAAGGAAAGATTGAAGTCTAAGTTCATGAAGTGAAGTGAAGGTTCAGGAAGTTCTAGAAACATATGTACATTAGTTTTGTAAATACTTCAAAATGCTTGAAGTAATGATGAAGCAATACTCATATGTGTGTGTGTGTGTGTGTGTGTGTGTGTGTGTGTGTGTGTATATATATATATATATATATATATATATATATATATATATATATATATATATATATATATATATATATATAGATATATATATATGTATGTATGTATGTATGTATGTTGGAACATCAAGCTTACACTATGCTTGAGGTGGATTTGATCTACATCAAAGGCTATCGCGTCGAAAGAATATCCGTTGGAGAGTTCTTTTTCATATGCTCATTTATTGTATTTTTTTGAGAAATTTTTGATGGCTCATTTACCGTTGTAAAAGCCTTGAGCTTTACACATGTAAAGCTAGAAATATATAGCCAATATCCCACGAATTTGTGGTGGTTGAAGTTGCATTCAATCAAACAATCAATCACCTAAAAGTAGATCAAAGTAGATCTTCACTTTTCCTAGATTGTAGGAAAGTAAATTGATTCCCTCCAACAACCATTCCCACCTTAATTTGAATTCAAATTCAACTTGTAAAAGTCCTGGAACACTCCTAGAGTCTATATAAAAACTTGAAATCACTTTTACATTACATAGAAGCAATATACATACACTTGTGACCATCATTGTCTTGCTCCTTCAATTCTCTGCATCATCTTCTTCACCAATAGTAATCTTGCAGAGGCTTCTGCTCTCTCTCCAGAGCTCCAAATTGAGTGCAAGATGACTCATTGGAAAGGTATGAGTGTCTAGTTTATGCCTATAAAGTTTCAGATCATTTGGTTTAGTAGTTTGGGAGAAATCTGCATTTGTCTGTATCGGGGTCAATCTCTACATATTCCTGAAAAATAGGAAGTACCACCGGTGAATGTCGCATTCATTCCTATAGCATATTTTTCTTATTCCTTATACTTTTGTGCATTCCATACACTAAACTTTATGTGTATCACTCCCATAAAAGGATTTTTTCTAATTGCAATCACGCTAGTCGCTATGGGCATTTGAAGTTCATTGTCTCTTCCATAGATAGTAAATTTTTTGAGCTAGTCGACTTGCGAACCTATCTGTTTTGTATCTACTCATTCTCCTTGATGCTCCAAAGTACATAGTGTGTTTCTTTGCACTTATTGCATGCTTATAAAGTCTATTTGAGTCTCCATAAGCTCAAGGGCTGGTCTTGTGCCGGTTGGCTTGACCAAACTTCGTCGCTTCAAAACACACTTTTCTACCTTCTACAAGCTTCTCCAAGTTCTTTCATTGGTATCAGAGCTAGATCAAGATGGGTGACGGCTTTCCTTCAATGATCGAGAAGCTTGATCGACACAACTACGCGGCTTGGCAAATCAGGATGGAGGCCTATTTGCAAGGTAGAAATCTTTATGGAATTGTAGCAGGTGATGAAGTTATGCCTATTCCAAGATCCAAAGGAGGACCTACACAAGAGGAGACAGATAAGCTCACACTTTGGTGCGCAAGGGATGCTCAAGCAAGGTCGTACATACTAAACTCTATCTCTGAATTTCTATTACCACATATTAGAGGGTGCAAGACATCTCAAGAGACTTGGGATGCCCTCGAGACGTTCTTTTCTGCTAGTACTAAAGCAAGAAAGAATCATCTTTGGAATGAGTTCAACCAAATGAAAAAGACACCTAAACAAACCATCACAGAGTTTGTTACGAAGGTCAAGGAGGTTGCGGATCAGTTAGCATCCATTGGCGAGCTGATTGAAGAAGAGTTCATCATGAGGCAAATTCTCAACGGCATTCGAAGTGATAAGCAATGGCAATCCTTCACGACGGCTTATGATCTCATCATGGATGTGCAAACTCCAGACTTCAACATCTTTCTTGGACAACTCTTCAATCAAGAAGCCAACAATAGCATAAAGGAAGGTAACTCTTATCATGGTAATTCAACTAGTGCTCTATATGTAGATAAGAAGGATAAGAAGCAGAAAGGCAAGAAGAAGGAAGAAGATGAAGAAGAGACTTCTCAAGCCAACTTTGCATGCAAGAGCAAGTGGAAAGGGAAGAAGAAAGGACCAAAGCAAGACAAAGCCAAAGGTCAGAATGTTCAACCTTGTGCCATATGCGATAAGACCAACCACACCACTCAGAATTTGCTGGTTCAATGGGAAGACCCAGAAAGGAAGTGGAAGAGGTGGATATGGCAGCAATAGAGGCAGAGGTGGACACAACTTCAACAATAACAATAGAAGCTATAATAGAAGAGACTACAACAATTATTCAGAAGATCAACCACATGAAGACTCATTGCTTCTTATGAATCTAAGCCACAAAGAAGGTAAAGAATATGATCATTTGTTCTACATAGATTCAAGATGTTCGAATCATGTTGCAGGCAATATTTCTCTTCTATCTGACTTGGAAAGTCCAAAGCATAGACATGAAGTGCAAACAAGGGATGACACGAAGCACAATGTGGAGAAGATTGGTAATGTCAAAGCTTCCAATGGCAGGACAAACATTCTGAGTAAGGTTCTCTATGTACCCACTATCACTAAAAACCTAATAAGTGTAGGCCAAATAGTTGAAAAAGGCTTGCAAGCTAGGTTCACCCAACATGGAGCTTTTGTGGAAGATCCATGTCAAGGCTTCAAGAAGATAGCCAGAGGTGAGAAGCATGGTAGGCTCTTTACTTTTGAAGTAGGAGAAACCAGGAACATAGCTCTATTCAACTTTGGGTCTCAAACCCTAAGTGAGATTGAAGTGTGGCATAAGAGACTTGCTCATGTGAATGAAAGAACCTTGAAGGATATATGCAGGGATCAAAGTGTTTTAGGACTGCCAAACATATCAAAGCACCACATGATCAACAGGTGTGATGCATGTCAGATTGGGAAGGCACAAAGACAACCATTCAACCACAAAGGCTACATCCACAACAACTCATTGGACTTAGTACATACAGATGTATGGGGACCAAGTCAAGAACCTTCATTGGCAGGATCAAGGTATTATGTCTCATTTCTTGATGACCATAGTAGATGGACTGTTCTATGCTTTATCAAGAGTAAGAATGAAGTGTTTGATTGCTTCAAGAAGTATCTTGCACATGTGGAGAATCATATAGGTAGATCACTCAAGAAGCTCAGATCTCATGGAGGGGGAGAATACTTCTCCAAAGAGTTTGATGAATTCTTGCAGGACAAAGGTATCAAAAGGGAAGTGACTACTAGGTACTCTCCTCAACTAGATGGAATTGCATAGAGGAGAAACAAGACATTGGTTGGATCAGCCCGAACAATGCTTGAAGAGAAGAAGTTGTCACATTATCTATGGGCAGAAGCTATTTCAACTTTTGTGTACCTTGTCAATAGACTACCATCCAAATCACTTCAAGGTATGACTCCTTATGAAGCATGGCATGGAAGAAAACCTAGTCTTGGACATTGCAAGGTTTTTGGTTGTTTAGCTTATGTTCATGTACCATCACAAATAAGAGGTAAGCTAGATGAAAGAACAACAAAGGCAGTGTTTACTGGATATGATTCAACTCAGATGGGTTACAGGTTCTTCAATCCTTCAACCAAGCAATTCACTACAAGTAGAGATGTTGTGTTTGAAGAACACGGGTCTTGGTATGATGAAGACAAACAAAAGGTAACACTACCATATGATCTTGATTCTGACTCTCATCAATTAGGAAGCAAGCATGATACACAGGTCCAGGATCCAAGAAGTGATACAGACGATGATCAAGATGAAAGAGAAAAGGACTACAAGTTATGGAAGTCAAGAGGCAAAGCAAAGATGCAAGAGATTGGAGAATGCTCCAAACAAGCACCTAGAAGATCACCAAGAGAGAAGAAGCAACCAGAAAGGTATGGATATGATTCCACATTTGTTACAAAGCATTCAATCTACTTGGCAAAAGACTCTATTTTAGAGGAACCCTCAACCTATGAAGAAGCAAAGGGGAACCCTAATTGGGAAAAAGGCCATGAATGAAGAGATAGATGCATTGAAGGAGATGGACACTTGGGATTTGGTTCCAATGTCGCTGAATCAAAAGGTAATTGGTTATAGATGGGTATATAAAGTTAAAAGAAATTCAGATGGATCAGTTTGCAGGTACAAGGCAAGATTAGTTGCCAAAGGATGCTCACAAACTCATGGTATAGACTATGAGGAAACATTCTCACCAGTTGCAAAGATGACTACAATCAGGACATTGATAAGTGTAGCTGCTGCAAGGAATTGGAGACTCCTCCAACTTGATGTCAAAAATGCGTTCTTAAATGGTTGGATAAGTGAAGAGGTATACATGTCACAACCACCAGGTTTTGAAAACCCTAATCATCCATCTTATGTTTGTAGACTTAAGAAAGCATTGTATGGATTGAAACAAGCTCCTAGAGCTTGGAATTACAGGTTGGTTACATATCTTCAAGATCAAGGGTTCAAAGCTAGCAGCTCAGATCCTTCTCTATTCATCAAAAGGGATCACGATGAGGTTATCTATCTATGTGTATATGTAGATGATATTATTGTGACAAGTGATGATCTAAATGGCATTCAAAGGATCAAGAGACACATGCAAGAGGAGTTCAAAATCAGTGACCTAGGTGAGCTCACATATTTCCTAGGTATGCAGGTGATATATACAGATGAAGGAATGTATTTGACTCAGAGAAAATACATTCAAGATCTTCTTCTCAAGTTCAAAATGAAGAACACTAAACCTGCAGGTACACCTTTGGAGATGAATCATAAACTTAGTGTTTATGAAGGTGAGAAAATTGAAGACATTAAAGAGTATCAAAGCTTGGTAGGTAGCTTGATATATGCTACTCATACAAGGGCATACATCTCATATAGTGTGGGAGTGCTTAGTCAGTTCATGCACTCACCGAGAAGACCACACATGGATGCGGCTAAGATAGTACTTAAGTATCTCAAAGGTACAATCAACGAAGGTATATTCTATCCTTACTCTTCAGATTTGGATATCCAAATCTACTCAGATGCAAATTGGGCAGGAGCTAAGGATGACAGAAAAAGTACATCTAGTTACTTAGCATTTGCAGGTTCGAAGCTAGTGTCATGGAGTTCCAAGAAGCAACCAATAGTTGTTTTATCTTCAACTGAAGCATAGTACAGAGGCTTGACCATAGCAACTCAAGAGGCAATATGGTTAAAAGCATTATATATAGATTTGGGACTTGTGAGTTCCAAACCTCACATATTTGGAGATAATGTAAGTTCCATGCATCTAGCGGCAAATCCTATTTTCCATGCGAGAACCAAGCACATAGAATTCCATTACCACTTCATCAGGGAGAAGCTCATGGCAAAGGAGATTGAGATTTCTTTTGTTCCTACTGAAAATCAAGTAGCAGATATGATGACGAAGGCACTTGATGGAATAAAGCTTTGTAGATTCAAAGCTATAGCAGGTATTCAACCTATTAGAGAATGAAGACTCAAGCATACTTTAGCTTGAGGGGGAGCTGTTGGAACATCAAGCTTACACTATGCTTGAGGTGGATTTGATCTACATCAAAGGCTATCGCGTCGAAAGAATATCCGTTGGAGAGTTCTTTTTCATATGCTCATTTATTGTATTTTTTTGAGAAATTTTTGATGGCTCATTTACCGTTGTAAAAGCCTTGAGCTTTACACATGTAAAGGTAGAAATATAGAGCCAAAATCCCACGAATTTGTGGTGGTTGAAGTTGCATTCAATCAAGCAATCAATCACCTAAAAGTAGATCAAACTAGATCTTCACTTTTCCTAGATTGTAGGAAAGTGAATTGATTCCCTCCAACAACCATTCCCACCTTCATTTGAATTCAAATTCAACTTTTAAAAGTCGTGGAACAATCCTAGAGTCTATATAAAGACTTGAAATCACTTTTACATTACATGGAAGCAATATACATACACTTGTGACCATCATTGTCTTGCTCCTTCAATTCTCTACATCATCTTCTTCGCCAACAGTAATCTTGCAGAGGCTGCTGCTCTCTCTTCAGAGCTTCAAATTGAGTGAAAGATGACGCCTTGGAAAGTTATTAGTGTCTAGTTTATGCCTATAAATTTTCAAATCATTTGGTTCAGTATCTTGGGAGAAATCTGCATTTTTCTGTCTCGGGGTCAATCTCTATGTATTCCTAAAAAATAGGAAGTACCACCGGTGAATGTCGCATTCATTCCTATAGCATATTCTACTTATTCCTTATACTTTTGTGCATTCCATACACTAAAATTTATGTTTATCACTCCCATAAAAGTATTTTTTCTAATTGTAATCACGCTTGTCGCTATGGGCATTTGAAGAGTTCATTGTCTTCCATAGATAGTAAGTTTTTTGAGCTAGTCGACCCGCGAACCTATATGTTTTGTATCGACTCATTCTCCTTGATGCTCCAAAGTACATAGTGTGTTTCTTTGCACTTATTGCATGCCTATAAGGTCTATTTGAGTCTCCATAAGCTCAAGGGCTGGTCTTGTGCCGGTTGGCTTGACCAAACTTTGTCGCTTCAAAACACACTTTTCTACCTTCTACAGGCTTCTCCAAGTTCTTTCAATATATATATATACACCTCTATAGGTTCGTATTAGAGAGAGAGAGAGATGAAGTATAGATGAGATAGAAAGGAATAGTATACTTCATGAGTATTGTGTGTATCATCCATCAGATGTATGATGAGTTTAATAAAAAGAATTTTCAAAGAATTGTGCGTCGATCTTGTCTCCATTTCTCCTTCTGTGTTTGATTATATCATTAATCCTTTTGTAGATATCTAATTCCATAGTCAATGCATATATTGTTAAGATTTGAGAGCCTAATTGCAAACAGGCTGAGAGAATTATGTGTAGGAACATTTACATGTGAAAAAATGATGAGTTTCTTCTGAAACAGGTGCAATCTCGATGGTCAAAGAATTCATTAGTTCTCAGTGCATAGTGTAAAGTTTTGCATAAATGAGGAGTCAAAATCTAACTTGGAAGGTAAGCCATCTATGGCTAAAAGCATTTCCTTAAACGGGTTCTACTTTGGGAGAACTATGTGTTAGAAGTTGCATGGGGTCAAAGTCGACTCTACAAGAAGGCAGTTTCAGACATAGGTAGATTGTTTAGATCATTTCTCCTAATCTACTGAACATTTTGAGATGTTTTAACTTAGAGAAGGTGCGGAACCTTTAGCCGACACATTATACAAATTTTCATTAGAAAATTTACACATTTGATCAATCAATGCATGAATTATGTTGTTGGAACTGAAGGACTCACAAGGCAAGGAAGCTTATGAAGGGAGTCAGAGAGAAGAGAAAGTACAAGCAGACAGAGCAGTCAACGACGATCTGGCAAGTAGGCCAGTATTTTTTTCAGGATACTAACGCATATAAAGAGGTGGACACACAAGGAGAAGGAGCAAGTAGGGAGCTCCAGGAAATGTATGTCAAAATGTTAATAGAAACCCCCACAAAAATAGTTATTTTCATCACTAAAAACCATTGTAAATACCATTTCATATTTTTGTAGCTCCATTTTGTGCAAGCCAAGGAGTCCTTAAGCTTGAGGAGCTTTAGAAGTACCTACCTGTCAGTTTTCACATTTTTTAGACTTCGTTTGAACCTCCAAATAGGGTAGAGAACCTAATTTTTAACTAGGCCAGACACTAGGTCTGGACACGGCCAAAACCTAGTCAAAAACTATAAATAGAGCTAGAGAGCTCATTTTTGAGGCTAGCTTGTAATTGATTTGAACTTGTAAGAGCTTTTTGAAAGTAATCTAAGAACTCCATTGCTTCTCACTCTTTGTCTTACCGTGTGTGCGCGTGTGTGTGTATGTGTGTGCATGTTGGTGTGCTTCTCACTCATGCACTTGTGCCTTCACTTGCTCGAGGTCATCATACCATCCTCACGTCTTCCCGGATTGACATTAAAGGAGGTGCTACTCATCACTGAGCTACACCAAATTTTGGCGTCGTTGCCGGGGATCGAGCTTTGAGGACGAGCGTGTGATGGTAAGACGTAGATTTGAGACGTTGGCGTTGTAGGTAATTTCTTCACTCTTCTTATTTTTCTCTTTCTTACCTCACCACCATCATCACCATCTCCCACATCCATCTCCATCATCACGAAAATTTTCAGTTTTGATCTTATCACCTTCTTCATTCCATTTCCCTCATTCCACTTGTGAGAGAGAGCGTGAGAGCGACTTATGTGCTCTGCTTTTGCATGTTTTTTGAGCTTTCTTGCAGGTACTTGCTGCATCACCATCTCCAGCACTTCGTGCAGGTACGAAACATAACGGAACTGTCTTTATGTCGCCGACCTCTGTCGATCACGATCGACAGAAAATCGCCCATTTGGTAAAACAAAGTGCACCACCATAATCTACATGATAAGCACCTTCTAAATCACTAAAAACAGTTAAAAAATTCCGTGTTCCTCTGTCAATCGCGACCGACACCATCGATCACGATCGACAGCCATGATCGACAACATCTGTCAATCGCAACCGACAGACCTTTCGATCGTGACCGATAGACCCCACGACCGACTGACTGCCACGTAGGACCCTGTCAATCGCGATTGACACCGTCGATCGCGATCGACAGCCACGACCGACACCATCAATCGCGATTGACAGGACTCACGATCGACTCTGTCGATCGCGATTGACACTGTCGATCGCAATTGACGTGTCGATCGCGACCGACAGGCCCCAACAGACACCTCTGTCAATCGCGATTGACAGGCTTTTCGGCCAAAAAATTAGGTTTTGGGGATAGTTTTTGGGGATAGTTTTTGGGGATAGTTTTTGGGCATATTGGTCTAGCAATTAGCGATTTGTGAGGTCCCTACATATGTATTTTTGAGAAAAATCATGTGGTCTGTTAGCCTGTTTGAACCCTGTTTTAGCACCAGAACCCTGAACTGTCATAACTTTCTCATATGAAATCCGTTTGCTGTGATTCTTGTTTTGTTGGAAAGCTCGTGAGGAGTACAACCAAAACGTCCACTGGTTATGGTTAAATTAAGATCAGGATTATTAGATAGGGTATTTTGAAGTTGACCATACCTAGGGGGAACAAAATTCAGGGATCTCTAGAATTGTTTTCCAAAAAATCACAGTGCAAATTGGTGTTTGTGTTACATGAATGAAAGTGATTGGTTCTGTCTTTGGAATTTAAGTCTTGAGCTAACTTTGGAACTCTTACAGATCTATTGAGAGCATCGAAGGGCATTCTAAGCAAGAGTAAGTGCAAGCTTGGGAACACGCTTCCTGGGTACTCAAGGGCAACCAAGAAGGAAACAAAAGGTTTGAAACCCTCAACTCCCTCTGTCAATTCCTAGCTTAGGCTAAGAACGACTAGTGATAGGAGTAGGTCAGGGCGGCGATAGGCATTTATCAAGTTGAAGACTACCTAAATACTCAAGTTCAAGCTAACGACATAATCTTTGTACGGTCGAGAACTTTAAAGGAAAAGAACTTAACGTGGAACGATCAACTTCAATTGCGGAAATACACTCAAATGCTCCTGACGACGTGATATCAGACAAGAGTATAAACACGATAATCAACATAAGAAGGAATCAAGTAATTGGTACAAAAGAACTCAGCAACGAGGTTGTACTTGGGCAAAATAGGGGCTACTTAAATAGGCATATGAACCTTAGATCAGGACGACATCTAGAGAGAGATAGACAAAGTCTGAGATCTTCAGAGGCTAGCGTCAATCACACTGCTAGGTCTTGGGCCCAGTAGTTGAGCCACCACTCGTATTATCCTAGCTCTGAGACTAGTGAATCAGAGATGTCTCAAGGGATGGACAGACCTACAAGAAGTTCAGGTGTGCCATATCTGTATAGGGTGGAAGGCCCCTACAAGACACAGCTGGAATACCTTAGGACCAACCGATTAGGTGCTAGCATCTATGAGGACGGCCTAGGAAGATCAATGGTCCAGATGAAAAACCCTGACCAATCCATAGGACTAGAGCACCCAGCTATCAAGTTTGAAAACGGAGCATACCTAGACAAGGAGGGGACAATATATGTGATCACTAGTCACCCAGATAGGACAGATGAACTTGGGAATGTGATCTCAGAAGCGGATTTAGGTGACCTGGAGCAAGGAAACATGGGTGTAGAACCTAGAACCCCCCGAGGCAAATCTGTTCTCACTAGGATTATCACACCAGAGTGGATTCCCCAAGACAATAAGAGCATAGATCTACTCCTGAGCTGAGAGACTGACGAAGCCTTTTGGAGGTATAAATCCGATAGGCCAATTGATGTAGGGACAATCCTGATATATGAGTTCAAAGATCCTGATAGCCCAGGCAGAGTAACCTACTTAGATCACGCTTCAGAGAGGATCTTTGTGGTAACAGAACATGATAGACATGCTTACACTTGGAAGGGTGAATTCGTTTTCCCCCAACCAAGATCGAACGTGTCCTATGGTCACCCTGGAGCTGGAACATCCCAAGCTCATGGAGCTCAAAGAGACAGAAGTAGAGATAGGCCAGAAGTAAGCTTTGCAAACCCAGGGGGCAGAGAAAGAATGAGGACGGAAACAAATAGAGTAGAACCTGAGGTACTTAGAGCTTCCAGGAATCAAAGAAATGCGGATGAGTTCCCTCTACCAAGACCTAGAGAGCACGCAAGGACTTTGAGACCGACTCAACTAGTTAAGTCCATGAAGAACTACTTCGATGGCACTGGAGATCCATACGATCATGTGGCTGAGTTTAGGCAAGTCTTGAGAGCCGAACAAGTGGAAGATTTGTTTACGCAGTACAATGCCTTTGGTCTAACCCTTAGGAACACTGCCCTGACATGGTTTCAGCCACTTAACGAGAGGCATTTCAGGAGCATAGACCAACTTCTAGAGGCATTCATTATCGAATTCTCTAAAAGTGGCATAAGACATAACACTTCCTCGCTGATTCACAGCTTCAAGCAAACCCCTCAAGAAACCGTGAGACTTGCTGGAAGAAGATTCAGGCAATACTTAGAGAGGTTCCATGTCCTTGAGTTACCCACGCCAACTAAGCAAGTGGCTTTGTTCTTGGATGGATTGCTAAGTACCAAATTGAGATCATATGTGTACTTGAAGGACCCTAGGACCATAGAAGAGTGTGTACGCATGTGCATCGAGGATAACCTAGGGGAAGAACTAGAGCTTTCCAAAATCTACAAAGACTCAGATAGTGCCTCTAGCCTCTCTTCCTCGCAATCCACATCAATTGAGGAATTAGCAGAAAAGGTAGCTCAGAAATTAGGTGTCACTAGCAAACAAATCCCAAGATTTGCCCCTGTGAAAAGATGCTATACTTGTGGAGGTGACCATATGGCGAATGTATGTCCCATTATGGCTCAACCCCAAGTAAATCCTAGTAGCCAGTACTGCACCATAGAACGAAGATACACAAATCACACAGCACAAGACTGCCCATACAATAAGCAAGCGGTTAGGCAAACCTACCCTCAGCCATACCCTCAACAAGGCAGATACCAGAGTCAATACCCACCACAACAGTATACTAGGCCTCAGCAAAATTACCAACCGCAATATCAGGCCCAATTGAGACCCCAGCCAGTGCTAGCACAACAACCACCTGCTCCTACTAATGTGATCCCAGTAAAATATGCAGCTGCAGAAGAGAACCTGAATAGAGCTATAGTCCCAGTAACACCATTAATTTCAGAAAGTGATCCCAGTGACCATAGCTTTGATTCTACACATATCGATAGTCCCCAGGCTTACTACATGCAATCTCCTGAACATGGTGAGTCCTACTACAGTGAGGAGCCGAGTGAACCTAATTGGGAGCCAGAGTATGCTAATGTCATGTACGCAAACCCCAACTCTAGACCCCAACCTAGGCAGGTAAGACCCCCATTCCCTAGAGGACCATGCTATAGATGTCAGGGAGATCACCTCATTTGTGATTGCCCCTTACCTCCACCTACACAACCCCAGTTAGTGACAATTCAAGGCTATTTCCAGGAGTGTGGAAAGGAGCATCTTTTATGAGACTGCCCAAAGAATCCTAATAATATGCCAAAAATCACTCCCATCAATGTCGTAGGGTTAGTTGTAGACTCCACAGGAAGTGTGACGTCCACTACACCAGTGCAAGTGATCACTAGAGCCCAAGCCTTGCAACAGAACCCAAGCGTAGGCCAAGAAAAGAGCCCCGATGTTAGTGAAACAAAGAGCATGACAAAGAAAAGGACTAGAGCTTGGAGAGATAGTCGTGAAAGAATGAAAAGACAATGGGCAAGGAAAATGAGTGAACTAAGAAAGCCTAAGAGAAACGAGAGCCAGGATAACCGAACTCACATCTCAAACTCCCTCTCACACTACCCCACCTCCACCATTCCCAACTCCATCCGACCCACCACCTTCCAACCCGCCTCACCTAATCCCACCACCCCCTAGAGTAGGATCAGTCCTAGCAGATCCCACTCTTGAGGACTTAAACATGATGCTTAAAGCATATCAGGCCAGAATCCAAGAAGGGCCAAACATAACTGATCATGAAAAGTGCTACCCTAGAGTAGAATTAGAGCTTGAACGAACCAAAATCTGTGCCAAAATGGTGGAATTGGCTCAGACCATGTTTGAAGCCAGTCGCCTCTTTAACATCTCTAGTTCAGCTAAGACGCAGTTGCACTTTGAAGGACTGTTAGAAAGAATAGAGAGGCTGATTGCACAATCAGAAAAGGAACCCGCCTCTCAACACAAGGACAAGGCAAGTGAAAGAGAAAGCCTTCCCGCCCAGGAAGCCTATGTGCCTAACTCTACGGAGCCAGACACATCATCTTCTATGAATCGGTTCACACCCGAATTCCTACGAGAGATTCAAGAAGACAAATGGGCTAAAGAAAGTGAAGTCCCTCTCCCCATTGAACTTGTGGATGATGCACACGACCAATTCCCACAAGACATCCCATCCATTTATGGGGAGTAGGAGAGCACCCAATCTCAGGAAAGATTAGACTTTGAGTCTAACTCTCTACAAGAATTACCCCACTTCACAGGACCATGGGAAGCTAAGTCTACTTGTATGAGAGCACCCACGGTCATGGTACGAAATGAGGACTCAGTCATACCTAGGAACACAGAGGTAGTGAAAAACACTAAAGTTCAGTGCAGCCTCACCTTAGAAGAGCTACTCAAAGTAAGGCCAGAGCTATGGAAACATGTAGCCAAACAAGTACCAGAAATAGCAAAACCTCGTTCCCAGGTAGGATCCCAGAAAACAGTGCCAGAAATACCCTTGGACAAGATAGGAGACATGAGTGAGGGCGAAGAGCGAAACACATATCTTCCTATCACCCATCAAGGATACACCACCAAGGCCATTTTAGACTCAGGCGCAGGAGTTGCAATTGCTACCACTTCCCTATGGAAGCGTTGGGGCAAGCTAGCACTCAGGCCCACGAGGATGAAATTGCAAATGGCTGATGGTCATCTAGAGAGACCCTTAGGGCTGTTAGAAGGAGTAACTCTCACCACTTGTGGTGTCGAGTTCCAGCATACATTTGCTATATGTGATTTTAGCAAAAATCATGCCTATGAGATGATTTTGGGAAGACCATTCATGCGACAGTTGCAAGTGGTACAGGATTGGGGAACCAACTCCTTGTACCTGCAACACTTAGGTGTTACGACCAAAGTGAATCTCAAAGATTACTCTCATAGAGATGTCCCTCCTATCCAATGGAATCCCCTCCATAGAGCCAAAGATGATACGGAATCGGTGCATTCCATAGGATCAGGATCCTCATGGATGCATGAAGACACCCACTTATGGATGTGCAAAGTAGCAGTAGAAGAAGAGAAGAGAGAAAAAGCCAGAGAGGTAGGTGCAAAAGAAACAGATAGATCAATTCAAGACCCAGCCTATGCACCTGTAGTCTTTCTTGACGAAGAATTTGAACCCCACGGCTGGGCAGAAATCCTAGCAACCATGGATGTAGCCATCAATGAAGAACAATGGACACCACACTGTGATGAGGATGGCTATGACATTTCAGTGTTTTCCATAGAGCCGATCATGGGAGAGGCAGTGTTAGAAGAGTGTGAACCTAGCCCTGATGCATTTGAGGATGTAAGTGACTCCGATCTAGAGTCAATCATTATGGATCCACCTTTTGCATCAGATGAAGAATACTTCTATGAAGTAGAATTTCAACCCCAGAGGTATGGAGAGCTTACAAATGACGTAAGGCTAGCCACACACGTGACCCCGAAGGAAGAAGGAAAGAAAAGAAAGAAGAGAGAAGTCACACCAGAAGAGGAAGAATCTTTATTTGAGGTCCCGAAAAATTTTAAGAAGTATGAGATAGATGACAGGAGAGTCATGATCGAAATTCCTAAATGAGAGGCGCAATCAGGGGAGGCCTATGATAACAAAGAAACCACCAAGAAAATAGTGGTAGCTGTGGAAGAAGGAGAAGAGAGATGCACGTACATAGGCCATGACCTGACGGAAGACGAAGAGCACGAATTGATAGCCTTGCTAAAAGAGTACAGAGATGTATTCGCTTGGAGTTACAAGGATTTGAAGGGTGTAGACCCTGACATATGCTCACATACGATACCCATGACTTCAGAGGCTATGCCCTCTAAGCAAAAGCCATACACATACAATGACAACTATGCGGCCAAGATCAAAGAGGAGATAGATAGACTGGTAGAAGCTGGATTCATCTATGAAATTGAGCACACTGAGTGGGTATCCCCCATCGTAGTGGTGCCCAAGAAAAATGGAAAGCTGTGTGTATGCATTAACTTGAAGAAGGTCAATGCAACCACAATTCGAGATAACTATCCGCTTCCTATCACAGAGCATCTCTTAGAAAGAGTAGCAGGCAAGGAAGTGTACAGCTTCCTTGATGGATTTTCGGGCTACAATCAAGTAGCCATAGCTCCAGAAGATCAGCATAAGACGACTTTTGCCACTGAATGGGGCATATTTGCCTTTAGAGTAATGCCATTTGGGCTTACCAATGCACCCGCTACCTTCCAGAGGCTGATGTGTCATGTATTTAAAGAGTTCCTGAGGAAGAACTTAGAAGTCTATGTTGATGATCTTTGTGCTCATTCCAACATTAGGCAAACCCATATTCTTGAACTCAGACAAATCTTTGACAAATGTAGAGAATATCAAGTCTGCCTGAACCCAGAAAAGTGCGTTTTTATGGTCAGGCAAGGCAAGATTCTAGGACACATACTGTCAAAGAATGGCATATCCACTGATGAAGAGAAAGTGAGAGCCATAGCGGAACTACCTAGGCCAAAGAATGTCAAGGAAGTACAAGCTTTCATGGGGCATTGTGGTTATTACCGACGGTTTATACACATGTATGCCATCATAGCAAAGCCTCTGTATGGACTTGTGACCAACTTTGAGTGGACGGATGAATGTGAGCATTCCTTCAATGAGCTTAAACGACGATTATGTTCAGCACCAATCTTGACCACACCAGATTGGAATAAGCCTTTCCACGTTCATGTTGATGCATCTAATTATGCTATTGGGTGTGTACTCGCGCAGCCTACCGGTGAAGGTAATATGGATCTTCCAATTGCCTATGCCAGTAGACAGTTGAATGCAGCTGAACGAAACTATACCACCACTGAGAGAGAGGGATTAGGCATGGTATATGCAGTTAAGAAATTTAGACACTATTTGTTTGCAAACAAGTTTAAATTTTTTACTGACCACCAAGCACTGTTATATCTCGTGAACAAGCCATGCAATACAGGAAGATTAGTAAGATGGTTTCTCTTGCTAATGGAATATGATTTCGAGGTTGTAGTAAGGAAAGGGAAGACTCACTTGAGAGCGGATCATCTCTCTAGGCTCACATCTGGAGAAGCCCCACAAGGAGTGTCACATGACCTTCCTGATGCTTACTTGTTTAATTTGGAAGTGGTGCCGCAGTGGGCTAAGCCATTAGTGCCAGTATTGACGTACGGACCTAACCACCCAGTAATAAACACACAGGATAAAGAGGTAGTCAAAGCCCAAAAGTATCACATCATGGCAGGAAGTGTGTACAAGCACACAGATCAAGGGACCTTGGCTTGTTGTGTGGAAGAGGATGAGTACGCTAAATGGTTGCAATTAGCACATGTAGGTGCATTAGAGCAACACTACTCAAAGCAACGAACCCTGCAGACACTAAGGAGACTCGGAGTGCATTGGCCGACAATAAAAGCTGATATCCAGAAGTTGTGCAAGGAATGCCCAATCTGCTGCACTAAACCACCTGTGGAACATGCCACTCTTTATCAAGTGTCCATAGTGCCAGATTGGAGTGAACCACTAGTATCCTTCCTGAGGACGAAAACATTCCCTCCAGACATGACTCTGGCTAGGAAAAGGATTTTAGAACAAGAAGCCCTAGAGTACTCACTCATTGGTGATAATCTTTACAAACGTGGTAAAGATGGTTACCTCAGACTATGCATCCATGAGAGTGAATATCTCAAGATCTTGGAAACTGCTCACCAAGGTGTAGCAGGAGGACACTTTGGACCAGATCGGGTGATCAAGGCAATACTATTTGCGGGCTTTTGGTGGCCGACCCTTCACATGGATGCACATACCTATGTGAAACGGTGTGATGTTTGTCAAAGAACTCAGTATCCTATACGCAAAGATGAGATGCCACTGAAACCCATGATGGGTGGACGTGCATTCTCTAAGTGGGGAATAGACTTTGTAGGTCCTATTAATCCCCCAGCCAAGGGTTCACATGCTGAATACATCATTGTTGCGACAGACTATCTAACAAAGTGGGTAGAGGTAAAAGCCACAACGAAGAACGATGCTCAAACAACAGCTAAGTTTTTATTTGAGAATGTGTTCACTAGATACGGGCTACCTATAGAGCTAGTTAGTGATAGAGGCACTCAATTCTTGAATGAAGTTATTGAAAATCTGCTCCAAGAATTCTTGATAGTGCATAAGAAGTCTGCCCCCTATCACCCTCAAGCAAATGGCCAGGCTGAGAGCACCAATAAGATCCTATGCAATGTACTGACAAAATTAGTGAACAATAAACGCTCTGATTGGGACAAACAGCTACACCACGCTGTTTGGTCATACCGAGTCGCCTACAAAACGGTACTCCAAGCCACCCCCTTTCAGATGGTATTTGGCCAAAATGCAGTGCTACCGTTGGACTTCTTAATACCTACACTAAAAGTAGCACAAGAGCATGAATGGACAGGTCATGAACTCTCCTCTAGACTGTTTGACCTTGAACGATTAGGAGAAACAATACTGAGAGCAACTGCAGGGATATATGCAGCTAAGAAACGACAGAAGGCATACTTTGATGCCCACGTTAAGGATAAAGGTTTGAAGGCAGGCAACCTAGTACTAGTCTACACTTTGAAACAACATGCGAGGAAACTAGAGAAAAGAGGCTACGGACCCATGATCATTAATAGAATCTCAACAAGTGGAGCAGTGCAACTAGCCATATTAGAAGGCGATATTCTCTCGAGCTACATAAGCAGATGCAGAGTCAAGGTATATCAGGAACCTCTCACAGAAGAGATGTTGAATCGACTCAACACTGCTAAGAAACGCAAAGAAGAAGAGAAACGAATCCGAGAAGAAGCGCAAGCAGAAGCATTGGAACGCATCCGCAGAATGAAGCTGAGAAGACAGGGTAGAGAGCTACCTAGGACAGATGCATATGCAGATTAAGGATATCATGTAGCTATGTGTGAAGTTTTGGGAATGAGCTCTCATAGGATAATTGATCGACGTCCTTTTGTAACTTTAGAGATAGGACAAGGAAAGGGTGCAAGGACTGTAAGGGCCTTGATTGACTCAGGGGCAGCCACTAGTGCGGTTAAACTTTCTTACTTTCAAAAGTTGAAATTAACTGTCGATCCTATAGAAGCATATCTCATAGGATTAGGAGTTGTGGAAACCCCTTGCATGGGTGAGGTGGAACTTCCCCTCTACATCCAAGACGAAGTAATGACAGTCAAAGTACTAGTGTGTCAAGATAAGGACCTCACTGAGCCTCTTGTCTTGGGTCAGGACTGGATCTATGATCATGCAGTCAACCTAAACCTAAGAAGTGGAATTCTTTAGGTATGGGTAAATCATAGTCGAATTACAGTTGAATTGGAAAATGAGGCACTCAAGGAATTAGGTAATGCACGAACTCCTGATCCTTCCAATGGCGCACATGAAGTTGACAATGCTATTCTTGTCCAAAACTGTATGATGCAGAATGAGGATTGTCTCAACAACGGAGTCAAGGATAAGACGGCACTCCCTTCTTTCTCAAAGACCAGAGAGATGCAGCAACCAAAGGCAGATCAAATACAGGAGGAGCAGCGCACAACCTATATTGGAGGCCAGAAACACGTGCGTAGCAGAATGTCTGAGCCGTTGAAACAAGTGTGGGTGCGGAAAGGCAAACACCCTGTTGCGACCATGCCAACCCCACGGCCAAAACCTCTTATTAGTAATCAACAACGCGACACTAATAAGAAGTCTTTCATAAATTCTTCTGCGAAAGTGAAGTCTATTTGGGTACCCAAGAAGTCGATGAAGGCCAGCCCACAATCACGACAAATCTGGGTGCCTAAGGCTTGCTTGCGGGCTCAAATAGCTAGACCAAGGCCACACCCGGTACAACACGTTTCACTCACTCGAACATCCGATGCCCATTCTTACACATCACGCACAAACACATATTCTTCCATGAGCACAAGTAGAATCACTCGTAAATGGGCCCCGAAGAAGCCTCATTTCCAAGCCGATACTCCTAACAAACTCTCCAGAGTCTCCACAAAGTCAAGATCAAAACCCATCCATTGCATTTGGCAACCTAAAACTTGTAATAGACCCCCGCACCCAAGTTGTAAATCCATGCCCACCTACTAGCTACGTCACTCTCACACTACATCATTCACTTAGCTCCTAGGTCTACCCACTTCCTAACTACACACACAAACACCGAGCACTTAATAACCTAATAATCTCTCCCGAACCTCATGTTAATGTTGTAATGGGGACAAAAACGGTTCTATCTTGTCCTTTACAATGTTAACACATGTTTCTATATTCTCTCAGAATCAGGAGACAAGAAGTAACATGGCAGATACGGCAGGAACTAGCTCCCAGGCAGGCACCAGCCCCCAAGTCGTGGACATTGAAAGTCTTCATGTTGAGGAGGAATTGAAGGAACGACCAGTGGCATTGAGGGCATTACACGCCATATCGGTTCAGAATCCTCCACAGGGGCACACAATGCCTGTCAGCAAAAACTCACATTGGTTCAGTGATGTGGCAGGACCCCTAGGTGAAGGCACTTACATGTGGGAGGCCGAGATAGAATTCAATGGGCGCTGGGGAAGATATCACTTTTTCACCAGGGAATTTGAGAGACTGCAGAATAATGAAGGATTGAAACCTATATGGAAGAAGGTGGGACTCTATGATTACTTCAAATTCCAATTGCCAAAGCCTGATTTTCTAAGGTGCTCTTATTTGATTAGTACCCTCACTCCGAGTAAAGACAAAAAGGGATACAGCTCCTTTGTCCTCCTGTTGTCCTAAGCTTCAACTTAGGGACTTGCGGAGAAAGAGACTATACCTCAATCCCCTCACAAGTGCATATAGTGGGGATACACGCTTTTAATTTATCAATCCGAAGAGTATACTAACCTAGCCGAGTGTATGAAGACATGCAAATGCGTAATGGTCAATGCAAAAGTATTACTCAAAAGTGAAAATGAGAAAAACACTTATCCAAACAAGCTTCAACTATAGGTCAAGACGAAACGATACTTGGTGCAGCAGCCGTCAGTATTTTGGACTTTTCTCCTAGCTCCGAGCTCCAAACATAGCGAATAGCATATGCGTTTCGAAGCTCTCGAGAAGACGCATCCAATGGCAGTGGTTTCACGCAATTCCGACACTCCTACTTCAAGTTATGACAGAAATACTGAGTCGCGGGAATACTTTCCTACACTTCAGCACTTCCTACACCTCGCACACACCTCTCCTACAGCAAAGAAACACTCTCAAGGATAGATCACACTCACAAGCACTCTTTCCAAGCAATACACATGCATACAAGCTCACAACGAAGAAGATGAAGAGGGAAGAAGACACAAATTCGAATTTCTGTGCTCTCTATTCTCACAATGGCAAAAAGTTCTTTACAAAGAGTCACATTTGACTTATATACCAGTGCCCTAAAAATGGTCCTTTCACACAAGTGACCGGCACTTTATTCCCTAAGAGCTAATTTCCTACTATTTTACATGGATAAGCTTCTATTCTTCTAAGGGAATGCATCTAGAGGACTCCTCTAGTGCCTTTACAAGGGAAATATATTACAGAAATGAATATGTTACAAAAATATCTGGTCCAAATCGGAAAAATTTTGGGGCCCATCTTTTTCTCTGCTTTGTACGCTCTTTGGCTCTGCAACACTCTCCCCCTCTTCGCCTCTGTCGTCCCTTGACAGACTTCGCTTCCTTTGACAGACTTTGCTTCGCGCACGCGCCCTGTGGTCAGTATTGTCTGCAGTTAAACAGACATGCAGATTCGATGGCCTTCTTGATTCAAGCTCTACAACTCGAGAGCCTGATGTAGTCGCCTTGCCTGTTGACTTGGGTCGCCACGCACGCCACCAGTGACTAGGAATGTGCTATTCTTAGTCACCCTCTTCAACTTTTCAGCCTCTACCCCTTTCTAACTTTTGGTCCTACTTTGATGTTTGAAAAATCCACTCCTCTGGACCCTGGGGTTTAGCTTTGTGGCCTGGTGCGTGCCCCTGCGGGGCTCTGTGCAGAGATGGGTGTTGCGCCCCTGCGGGGCTTCCTGCAGAGATGTATCTTTACATTTGTCTGATCTTCAAATTTGCCTTTTAGTGAAGCTGTTTCTTTCGTTGCTTTCTCTTTTTCCTCTTCTTACTCGTCTCGCCCTCAACACTGCCCCCCTCCTGAACTCTGTCGTCCCCGACAGGCTTTGATAAGCGCCGGGCATAGGTTCTGTATACTTGTTGCTCTGTATCGTTTAGCTGATTAGCTTCACGTATCATGATCTGTTTCCATTGTTCCGCTTTGACTCCATCGTTTGGCGGTTGTCTATGATCTGCGAAGAAGCTCAATTCATATGCCACAAGTCTGGCATTCAGATTGGATGACATCTTTAAAAATATCTCTGAATCGATTTCAAAAAATCCTGTAAAAAATGCTTCTTCGAATGTCTGCATATACGAGCTTGGCAAAAACATGAGTCTAGAATAGTATGCCATTATTGTGGGGCGGCTCGGCATTACTGATAGATCAAAAATAAGTACATCTGTGCCTTGATTAATGCCTATGAAGTTCAGAAATGTATATGCCGCATGTTTGAAGACTTTCAAAACTGTAAGTAGCATACTAAGTATTTTATTTGTCATTTTAACTGCTAAATCGGGTACTGTCGCATAGTTGTGTAGCCAAAATTCTATTGTTTTGATCATGTAATCCTCGGTTGGCAAATAATTATGCGGCGGGCTCGGTAGCATCGGATAGTTGAGCCACTGTTTATTAATGTTGCCGCTGCGTTGTAAAGCCAAAAATTCCGTGGGCTCCCTTCTGCGTGGTATTGGGCAAAATGAAGGGTTTACCTGGAATAAATAAGGTGCTGCCTCCCAGTGCACCCGTAGTGTGGGATGTTTCTCCAAAAATTTTCTCCTCCACACCGGCTGTGCAGCTTCGAACTCTGCTTGAGTGTACATGAATGTGTCATTCTTGAAGTTGAGCTGCTCATTTGGACTTTTGTGCGTAACCTTCTTTATATATTGCCTTGTTTTCTCTTTCAGCAGTCCATAGGGAATGTTGAAAGGCTTTATGATCTTTTCCAAGTCTTTACCTTTGATTTTTGCTTCCTTCATGACCTTGATGACTTCATTCTCAAAATTTTCCGTCAATCGGGACACCACTAGTGCCCGTTCCTTCTGACTTATTTCTGCAGTGTATGGCATTGGATGATCATCATGCATATCCGCCATCTGCTCATGTATTGGAGAATTATAGATCGGTTGAGATAGAGGGCTTACCTCTACCTCGTCAGTAGGATGTTCTGTTTCTGGCACTACTGATGTCCCGATCGGTTCTGTGTCTTTCTTCTTATTCTTTAGCTCATCAATGCATTCTTCTTTTTCTTTTATTTTTTGTAAGGCCTCACCGAGTTTTTCTTTGGTGGCTAGGAGCTCCTTACCTATGTCGGCTACGTGATCCATGTTTTCACTGTAGCTCTGTACCAATTTGGCCTGTGCTGAATTCAGCTGCCTTTTGAGCTCACTCATTTCTTGATCGTGCCGCCGTTCTGATTCTTCTTGTACTTTCTTAGCTTGTTGTAGCAATTTGGCATATTCCGCTATCTGTTCTTTCAATTCCTGTTCTTTAGTTTCTGCGGGGCCTTGTTGTATCAGTGGTTGATCATATAATAAAGATTTCATCAATTCTTTATTCCTATCGCGCAGGCTGTCGTTCTCTTCGAGATATAGCTTGAGTTGCTGCTCTAATAGCACACTTCGCATCTTCATTTTTTCTTTCTCAGCCTCGCTTGCTTTGTGCAATTGTTGCAACTCTTCTAGTTGTGTAAGCAACTTTTGATTTTGGGCCATGGATTCGTCATATTGTGTCTTGATTGCTTGCACTTCAGTATTTTTGTTTGCCACTTCTTTTTGTGCTGCAAGTAGCTGTGCCGATAACTGTTCGCTCATGAGTTGAAACTGATTTTTTTCTCTTCGTGCTTGATCATATTCAGCATCTGTATCCATCATTTGCTGCTGTGTGTCCATGGCTGTCTAGATCATTTGCTTTACTACCGGCTTCAGTTGAGTCACATCCACATTGAGCCATGTTTTCGGTATTGATGGTTCTTCTCCGGTAGTCACGTCTTTACCTTGGGCAACGTGTAAAGTGGTATCATGGGGCTGCCTGATTTGAAGCTGTATCCGTGGCTCAGCCCTCATGTTTCCATCTTGTGCTTGAGGTGTGTCATCAGGCACCTCAATTATTGTTTGTTCTTTTTGTGGGACCTCTCCCATTTCCGTACTCACTGGGGTTTGTTCTTCCTCTTTAATAGGTATCTTGATAGGTGTAACCCCAGTAGTTGTGTCCTCCTTGATGTTTACTTTGGTAGTGTCATTTAATTGAATGACATGCTCCTGTTCCTGAGCATCATCCTTCTTCTTTTCTTTTGCCTTCTGGCTGTCCGGTGTCACTTCCATTTGATTGAGTTCCGGTCCTTCCTCTTCATAGGTTTCTGTCCTGATATCAGTATCTAGCGTGTCTTTCTCAGGACTGGATTCCGTATTTGTACTTGAGTCATCAATGCCCAATTCTTGGTATCTCCCAGGTTGTTTTGGGGTTGTTTCTGTACTCTGTTTTTGCTGACTTTGACTTGCTTGTCTATACTGATGTCCTTGGACATTTAGATTCACTTGCCCTTGCATGTACTGGTGTGTTTGCTCGAGGGCAGCAGACAAGTCTCTTTTTGAAATCGGCATTTGAGCCGTCGTGACCTTAGGCAAGAGATGTGTTCTCTTGGACTGCGGTGTTGCTTGGGCTTCTTCTTCTCGCAAACGTTTCGTACCCCTCATGGGCTTCTGTATGCTGGTCCCGGCCTCTTCTACTACCACTGTTGCTTTCTTTTTCTTAGGGACAGAAGCGGATTTTGCATACCTTGCTAGCCCTTCTGCTGTTGGCATCTCTCTTATGCAGTGTCTCATGTCTAGGGCTTCATATATCAATAAGGTCAAAGCTGAACCACCGTTCAGGAACTTCTTTTGCCCCCATTTCTTCTGAGCTTCAAACAATCGCTCTTGTACGTAACCTGTGAGATTCACTTTGTTTCCTATCTGTCTCATGGCATGGGATAGGAGTTGTACTACAATTTTCTGAGGTGCCGTGTATCTGTTCATGCCAGGAAAACAGAAGTGTTGGTGTACCAAACGTACTGCATCTTCAATATCCACTCTGTTAATCTCCAGGAATGATCTTTTCTTGGGGTCGTGGCATTCGTCCTTGACATTAGTAATTCCTTCCTGATTCCATCCAAAGGCCTTATTGATCAATTCATGAGTGAATTGAATGGTCTTCCATTTGCCTACCTTGTCCAAGACTTTTGCTTCTGGAACCGAAATCTTTGTAGCAGCCGGCTGCATAGTATTCATTACTTGTGTACATCTTTGGAAGTCGGGTACACATATAGGTATCTTCAAAAATGCTTCAATGCCAGCTTGAGTCCATACTTCTTCGATATGGGGTAACCCTTGTATGATGGTCTTGAAATCTTGAGACATAATAGGGAAACAGTGGTCCCTGTCCATGATCTTGATAGTTGCCATAAATAAGAGTTCCGAGATAGGTTGGTCATCTCGAAACCAATGTCCTCTGACCTTGGTTATTGATCCCAATGGAAGAAGTAGTTCCTCTTCCTGCTGTGTAGCTTCTGAGTCAGAAGATGTCATCTGCACTCAATATAGAGGATGTATTAGTATCCATATATATTTTTTGAAATCCTCCTCCATATGTTGATTATTAATTCGATGTCGCTCCGAGTGCATGGTGTCGCCCCTTTCCCGTGGGTGTGAGAAAGGTCATACCTGAATTTTTCATGTATTTTTATATATTTTTTTTTGCTGAAAGAAAACATAAAAGTTAGTACATAGCCGAAGCGGTTAGTGAAATGTTATTGAAGTAATATTTTAAGTATGTACAAGTGCTCTCCTATTCCCAAAGGGAAAATGTGCGTGACTATCCGAAAATAGAAGAAGGACGTGCCGAATGCTTGGCCTTGTAATGTGGCCCTATCATGCATACTTTGGATCTTGGCAACTCCTCATGTGTGCAGTTGGAAGTAGTTGCCCGATGTATGCAGCTTGTCGTGTCCTTCGGCATCCATATTTGCTTCACTTGGGTGCGACGTACTGTGTTCTCCACCTTCTTGACGAATGCTGTTCGTTTTCGGTTGTATGTCTTCTGATTCTGTTTTGGGAATCTCAAGTCGGTTTGTATTGCATTTGGAGATTCCTTCTTCCTCCAATATGTCCTTTCCCTCGTCTGATGTGTCTGTTGACCTTGTTGAGTATGATATCTCTTTGGAGGATGTTCCTTGGTTGTAATGGTCGTCTTTTGGGTACCTGACTTTGGGATCCAAATCTTTGTGCGATCAGGTTGTGCAGTCATCAGCTTCTTTGGGATCCATATGCTCTTGAGTCGTGTTTGCCTGATGTGTTCGAAATTCTTTGTCTTCTTATGTAATTGCTCACGCTGTTGTCGAAGACTTTTCTGTTGCTGAAGGTAGGCCTTCTTTTGGTCCTTTCTTATCCAAGCTCGTGTAGAATGTGGAATGGGGTATACTTTCACAGGTGTAGGCTTCACTTCTTGCAAAGGAATATTTTTCCTTGGGCTTTGTGGTTCTCTGTGCTTGATTTCATGTTCTTGTGCACTCTTGTGACTCTCTAAACTCAAGGATGGAGTGCACACAGGACTCACAGTATTTTCACATGAAGTACTTGACGATGGAGTTCCTATATTGCTAGTGAACTTACAATCCTGACTTCGTTCATTAAGATGAACTTCTGGCTCTATAATAGCAGCTTTGGGTGGTCGTTCGTCTAGCAAACTATATACCTCTCGAGGTCCTATTCTGGCCGAGATGTATCCTAAAGCCAATTGAATGGTTACCTCATATTCATATATCCAATCTTGGCCTAACACCACATCTTCAAGCAGATCTTGGTCCTGACATACTAAAAGTCTCTGCTCCATTGTGTTGTTCCCCATGTGTAGAGGTAGAGTGATCTCACCTATGCATTGAGTAACTTTCCCTCCTATTCCAATTAGCTGTGCCTTCGATGGGCGTAACTCCTCTTTAAGTCTCTGAGACAAAGAGAATCTAATGCAACTTATTGCCGCTCCTGTGTCTATAAGGGCATCCACTAAGTGGTACTCTTTTCGTCCTGCTCCCAGATTCAAATACGGCTGTCTTCTTTGTTGTCCTGAGTTCTCAGTGGCTCTAAAATTAGCCATAGGGATGAGTTCTTCTCCTACTCGATATCTCTCGTCTCTTTCTCTCATCCATTCTTTCCGTTTTCTGATACGTTCTAGGGCTTCCTGTCTAGCTTCTTCTCGTATGCGTTCTTCTTCCTTTTTTCTACTCTGAGCTCCTAAGAGTCGTGCTAACATTTGATCCGTTAGAGGCTCCATAAATCTTTTCACTCTGCAACCACTGATGTAGTTGGGGAGAATATCTCCGTCTAGTGTGGCGAGATTGACTGCACCACTAGTGGAGATTCGATTTATGATCATAGGTCCATATCCACGTTTCTGTAGTTTCTTTGCATGCTGTTTGAGTGTATATACTAGGACTAAATCGCCTTCTTTCAGTCCCTTGTCTTTTATATGTGCATCATAATAAGCCTTTTGTCTCCGTTTAGCGGCATAGATGCCTGCTACTGCTTGCAATCTAGTCTCATGCAGCTTTTCAATTTGATCTAATTGCTGAGATAATTCGTGACCGTTCCACTCATATTGCTGGGCTACTCTCAATGTAGGTACTAAGAAATCAATTGGCAAAATTGCATTTTCCCCATACACTAGATTGAAAGGTGTAGTTCCAATAGCCGTTTTATAAGCCACTCGGAAGGCCCAAATTGCGTGATGCAATTGTTTGTCCCAGTCTGACCTTCCATTATTGACAATCTTTGTCAATACCGTACAAAGTACTTTGTTGGAACTCTCAGCTTGCCCATTAGCTTGAGGGTGGTATGGGGCTGACTTTTTATGAATCACTAAGAATTCATTCATTAACGATTCAACGACTTCGTTTAAGAAATGAGTTCCTCGATCACTCACTATCTCGATAGGTAGTCCAAAGCGTGTGAATATGTGCTCAAAGAGAAATTTTGCTGTAGTTTGAGCGTCATTCTTTCTAGTGGCTTTTGCTTCTACCCACTTAGTCAAGTAATCAGTGGCTACTATGATGTATTCCGCATGTGATCCTTTCGCAGGTGGATTGATAGGTCCTATGAAGTCAATTCCCCATTTGGTAAATGCTCTCGCACAAACCATGGGTCTTAAAGGCATGTCATCTCTTCTAATAGGATATTTTGCTCTCTGACATGTTTCACAGCTTCTCACGTATGTCTCTGCATCCATATGTAGAGTTGGCCACCACAGGCCTGCAAAGAGAATCATCTTGACCGTTCTATCTGCTGAGAAATGTCCTCCCGCAGCTCCTGCGTGTGCCATTTCTAATACTGAGAGATATTCATTCTCATGAATGCACAATCTTAGTTGGTTATCCTTTCCGCGTTTAAAGAGTTGTTTTCCTAGGATGACGTAATCTTTGCTCTGTTCTTCAAGAGCACGTTTTCTTGCTAGGGTAGCTCCGTCTGGGTACTCTCGAGTTTTCAAGAACTTCACTAAAGGCATGCTCCACCTTGGTGCTATTGTAGAATAGCATAACGTAGAGTTCTCTTCTGGGATTTGTTCTTGACAGGTTTGACAGTTTGACACATAATGATGTGCATCTCGTTGCATGGTTGGCCAATATATGCCGAATCTCTTGAGTGTTTGCCATGTTCCATTTGCATTCAAATGAGTGTTCCATTGGTTTATGTGTGCTTTTTGAAGCCACATTTCTTGTTCACCTTCTTCCACGCATCTCATCAGTAATCCACTTGAATCCTGGTGGTATAAACTTCCAGCAATAATGTGAAGGTTTTTAGTCTTCCATAGATCTTGCTTTCGGTTTGGCGTGATCCCATCTTTAGGTCCATGTGTGAGTATCGGGATCAACTTTTCTGCCCACTGAGGACATACTTCCAGGTTAAAGAGATAAGTATCTGGCAGATCATCAGGAACTCCTATAGGTGGTTCTCCATGGGTCATGCGAGATAAATGATCTGCTCTTATGTGTGTGTTTCCTTTCTTGACTATTACTTCAAAATCAAATTCCATTAGCAATAAAAACCATCGTACTAGACGTCCTGTATTGCAAGGCTTGTTGACTAAGTACAATAGAGCTTGGTGATCAATGAAGAATTTGAATTTGTTTGCCAATAAGTAATGTCTAAACTTCTTGACGGCATAAACCATTCCTAGGCCTTCTCTCTCCGTAGTAGTATAATTGCGTTCAGCTTGATTTAACTGTCTACTGGCATAGGCTATCGGGTGGTCTAATTTACCTGTATCTGCTGGTTGAGCTAAGATGCAACCAATGGCAAACTTGGAAGCATCAACATGAATATGAAACGGTTTATTCCAGTTAGGGACTCGAAGAATGGGTGCTGAACTCAATCGATTCTTCAACTCATTAAAAGCTTTTTCGCATTCTTCGGTCCAATTGAATTGAGTTAACAATGCATAAAGAGGTCTAGCAATTATGGCATACATATGTATGAATCTTCGATAGTAACCACAATGTCCCATAAATGCTTGAACTTCTTTAGCAGTTTTCGGTCTCGGTAAATCCAAAATGACTTTGATTTTGTCTTCATCCGTGGAAATTCCATTCTTAGAAACAATATGTCCTAAGATTTTCCCTTGTCGCACCATGAAGACGCATTTTTCTGGATTGAGGCATACTCGATATTGTCGACATTTGGCAAAAATCTTTTCTAGTTCAGGGATGTGCTCTGATCGTATAGCTGAATATGTACACAGATCATCCACGTATACCTCCATGCTCTTTCTCAAAAATTCCTTGAACACGTGACACATCAGTCTTTGGAATGTAGCTGGGGCATTCGTTAAACCAAAAGGCATGACTCTAAAGGCGTATACTCCCCATTCAGTTGCAAATGCAGTCTTATGTTGGTCCTCAGGAGCAATGGCTACCTGATTATACCCTGAAAAGCCATCCAAAAAACTATAAACTTCCTTCCCTGCTACCCTTTCCAAGAGATGGTCAGTGATCGGTAAGGGATAGCTATCCCTTATGGTGGCGGAGTTCACTTTTTTCAAATTGATGCACACTCTTAACTTCCCATTTTTCTTTGGTACAACTACCAAGGGTGATACCCATTCCGTGTGCTCAATTTCGTAGATGAATCCAGCGTCTAACAACTTGTCTATTTCTTCTTTTATCTTGGCTGAATATACATCATTATAAGTATAAGGTCTCTGTTTGGAAGGTTTGGCCTCGGAAGTCATGGGGATTCTATGCGCACATATAGATGGATCTACTCCTTTTAAATCCTTATAAGTCCAAGCGAAGACATCCCGATATTCTCTTATGAGTTGAATTAACTCTCGTTCCTCTTCCTCTGAAACATCCTGTCCTATGAAAGTACATCGTTCCTCTCCTCCTTCCATGGTTACCACTATTTTCTTGGTCTGCTCTTTATTATCATATGCTATTCCCGGTTGTGCCTCTCTTTTAGGCATTTGAATAGCAATCTTCCTCTCTTCCACTTCATATTTTTTGAAATGAGCTGGTACCTCAAATTGGTCTTGTGGCTTGTTTTCTTCATCTTCAATCTCCCTTTCAACTTCTAATTCTTCTTTTGGTGTGTATTCATTATGTTTTTCATTGACAGTGATATCTATGTTGGTGGTACTAATTCCTAGATCCATGGGTTCTTGTTCCATTTCAATGCTCTCGTAGTCCTCCTTCCAGTTTTGCTCAAATACTTCTCCTTCTTCTGCCTCCTGAAGGACTACCATATACAGGTTAATATCATAACCCTCCTCGTCAATACATTCGTTCATCGTTACCACTTCTTCGTTTACACAAACATCGAGGGTGGCTAAGATTTCCATCCAACCATGAGGTTCGAATTCTTCGTCTGGAAATACTTGTGGCATATAAGCTGGATCTTGTACCAATCTCACTACACCTTGTTTCTGCTGCCAACTTTTTCTTCTCTCTTCTTCCTTTTTTGCCGCTTGGCATATCCATAGATGAGTGTCCTCGTTCATCCAGGATTGGTCACTAGAACCTGCACTATGAATCGATTGATCGTCTTCCTCTTTATGGATTTGATTCCATTGCAGAGGTGGTACATCCTGATATGTGTACGTATGTAGGTTGATCCTAGTGGTGACTCCTGCGTGTTGTAAGTACACTGCATCCTTTCCCCAATCTTGTACTACCTTTAGCTGTCTCATGAATGGCCTTCCCAAGATCATCTCATAGTTGCTCGGCCTTTCAAAGTGACAAATTGCTAAGGTATGCTCGAATTCCACTCCGCACGTAGTGAAGACTACTCGTTCCAACAATCCTAAGGGTCTTTCTGTATGTCCATCGGCCATCTGAATTTTCATACGTGTTGGTCTCAATGCTGGTTTTCCCCATTTCTCCCAAATTTCTTTGGTAGCAATGCCTACACCAGCTCCTGAATCTAATATGGCTTTGGTTGTGTAACCCCTATAGGTGATTGGTAGACAGGTATTTCCTTCATCTCCTTCACTAAAGTCTCCTACTTTATCCACTGGAACTCTCACCGTTTTCACTTCGTCATCTACCTCCTTCTTTGCCTCCTTGACTTCCCACTGATTGATCAATTTTTCCTTTAGATGTGGTTTTACCTTTAGCAATTCTTCGAATGTTAAGGTACATGGGATTTTCACTTCCCTAAGGCGTTGTATGATTTCCGATGTTTGAACGGATGGACTCGTTTCCCGTCTTTGTATTGATGGAATGCGATACAATTCTGAGTTGTGCTCGTATTCCCCGGTGTAATTAGGTAGCTCCTTTACATCGTCTTCCACTTCTTTGTCACTTGCATCCATTGGAAAAATTTCTTCTGAATTAAGTTCAGGTATTGAATCCTCTATTTCGATTTCTGCTTTCAGTTCTTCAAAGGGCGGTTCCATTCCCTCTACTTTTTTCCACTTGTCCTCTTGAACTCTCGCCCATAAATCCTTAGTCCAGTCTCCTTCTGTTTCAGGGACTATGGATCCTTCCTTTCTTTCAACACCAATTTCATTATCCAGAGGTCTATTTACGTTAGGCTTTTCCTGATTATTTAGACACTCTTGGAATCTTTCTTCGCAAATTCGGTTGTTTGGTAATGGTGATGTGGGTTTTTCTAATGTTTGTTGGGCAACTTCTATTAACTTTTTGCAGATTTCCAATCTTTCTTTCTCTAAGTCGCCTCTCGGATATTCTCTCTCATGTTGTTCTATGGTAGGTCCTGCTTTAATTCTCTCTTTGTATGCCTGAATCCACATCGCTAAATCTTCAGGCATTGTGTCTGCTAATACCGATTCTACCTCCTCCCTTTTATTCTCCTTTTTATTGTCTCCTTTCACTTGTGCTTCTTCTGTTGATTTCAGTTTACTCTTTTCATTTTCCTTCTTTTGTATTAACTTTTTTTCTTTTATCTTGTCTCTTCTTTGCTTCCATCTTAGGGATCGTTTACTGATGATACTTTTTTCTGGTTCTTCTGAGTCTTCTACTCTATGAGGGATGGGGGTATTTCCCTCTTTGTCACTTTGGTTATTTTCTTCGGTTTTATCGGGGTTTTCTCTAGCCTTTGCTCTAGTTATGGCTTTTAATGGTATAGTGTACTCTTTATCACTCCCCGACGATTCAATTACCTCTATCACATTAATCTGTACGTTAGATGTGACTTTGTTTGGGTTCTTAGGACAATCTCTGAAAAGATGTTCCTTTCCACAATCGCTACAGTAACCTTCCCAAATTCGTTGTGGTGGTGGTGGGTTCGGTAATGTACATTCTCTGATATAGTGGTCACCTCCACATCTGTAGCATGGTCCTCTAGGTATAGGTGGTCTATTCATTGGTCGAGGTGGCATGGTTGCTCTAGGAGCTGTGTACATTAATGGTACATAATCTTGCTCATAGTTATATGAACTCTCCGGCATCTCCATGCCATAAGCATATGGGTCGTATTGTTGCCCATATTCCATGGTTGAGTTCTCATAACCTGGGTATGTTCCTTGACTAGGTTCATAAAATGAGTCATATGGTTCACTACTAGTCAACGGTGTTGCTGGCACTATGGCCCTTTCCAAGTTTTCCTCTGGCTGCGCTATCTTAACTGGGACAACATTCTGAGGATGGGGCGGTTGTTGTCCTAGCACTGGTTGAGGCTGTGTATATCCCTGGTAGGCGTATGGTCGTGGCATAGGTGCCTGCGGTTGATATGAGGGATATCTGAAGGCTTCTCCTCCCTGCTGGTTTTGCGGATATCCATATGGTCTCACATAAGGCTGGGTGGGTCTGGTTTGCCTATTGTAAGGGCAGTTCTCCGTGCTATGATTTGTGTACCTCTGCTCTATACTGCAATACTGTGGTGGCCCTGGGACAGAGGGTCTATGAGGAGCATAGGTAGGTGGCGGGACTACTCCCCTAGTACACAAGTGAGAAGGATGATCTCCTCCGCACTGCATACATCTTCTAAGCATAGGCATTCTCATAGGATTGGTGGGATAATTCCTCTGTCCTTGCATATTCAGTTTTTTTGCTAGCAAGTCAGCAATTTCCTCAATGTTGTTTGTAGGGTTCGATGTGCTATTTGATGACTCTTCACTTTTCACACTTCCTTGGGGTATTTTCAAGTCTCCTGCAAGGTTATCCTCTAGGTCTATACACTCTTGCAGAGTTTGAACTCTCTTCACGTACACTAATGACCTCAAGGTTCCGTTCAATAGTCCTTCTAAGAACAATGATACCATCTTGTTTTGTGTTGGTCTCTCCTCTACGGGGCATCTATCCACATACTGCTTGAATCTCCTGGCAGCCAATCTGACTGACTCAGTTGGAGCTTGCTTGAAGCTGTGGATTAATGACGAAGAATTGTTCTTAATTCCAGACTTGGTAAATTCTTCAATCATTTCTTGATACACTTGATCCATGTTCTGAAAGGTATTTGGATCCAATGGCTGAAACCAGGCCAGGGCTGTGTCTGACAAGGTGAGGCCAAAGGATTCATATTGAATCATGAAGTCATCTACCTGCTCGGCTCTAACTACTTGTTTAAATTCTGCTATATGATTATAGGGTTCACTCGAGCCATCATAATGATTTCTCATGCATTTGGCCACTTGAATCGGTCTTAGTCTCCTTCCTACTTCAGGTTGTCTCGGCATTACAGGGTAATTTGGTCTTCCTATTGGTATGCCTGGTCCTCGTACTACCTGTGGTCTGACTGGAGCACGAACTCCTTGTCTTGGGTCCATAGCTGGTTGTGGCCGGTAATTAGGATTAGTGGCAGGTATAGCAAATTGCACATGAGGTCTGATGGGGATCTGGGTTTGTTGAGTTTTTTGTGTTTGTCCCGAATGTTGACTTGAAGTTCCATGTGGGTTCCGTGAAGTGGTTGCTTGGTCCCTTGGGGGGAACACTGGAATGTTCTGATATTTCAGCTCAGCTCTCTCTAATTCAGTGACTGGCCAATATCTTCTGTGGTCTTTGTCCAAATATGTAATGATGGTGGGGAATTCAGGATCTTGTAACTCATAGATGGTAACTGGATTAGGAGCAGCGTCCCAAATAGAGGAATGGGTTCTGAGCAGGTGCTCCATCCCATTGATCAAATACACATCTATTAGAGTGTCATCCTGTGGGACTAAGTCTCCTCTCCAAAGTTTAGTAATTGTTGATCTACCTCTAGGAGTTGTTACTTGTTCCTCAGTTCCATGTCCATTTAAACCTGAAGTGTCGTTTTCCTCACCACGCTCATTAATGATTTCCGGGTGTTCAGTGACCATGTATTGAATGTCTCGTTTATCCATGTACAGTCCTCCTATGTACTTGACTGCTGGTCTTGGTACTATGTAGGCCTCTGAAGCCTTCCTTAATCTGGCCACTGATCTGTTTAGACCATCTAAATAGATAGGGATCTCATTGTGGTTAGTGCTCACATATTCTAAGGAAGTTCTGTATTCGCCCTCAATGATGGACATCTGGCCAATCATGGGCACAGTGTTTTGCATATCCTCGGAAGCCATGGGGATTTCTCCTTCTGACTCACTGGAGGTCTCAGAATAGTGTGATCGGTTACTTGGTTCGGCAACACTCCCTACGGAAGAAATTACACTTCTTCGGCTTCCTAGGGTTCTTCCTGATCTCAAGTTCATTCACTTAAGAGCTCTAATCAAATCTTGTCCACCTTTAGTCTCTAGAGTTCTAAGTTATGGCTCAGAAGTCCAGGGAGAACTTAGGCTGGAAAATGACTGAAGGAAAATTTCAAGTCACGATACTTGACTCTCACGACCTCTGAGAAAACGATCGCTGACAGACGACACTTGGGTGAAACGATCGCTGAAATACGACCTTTCCCCAAACGATCTCTGACTGGGAACGATACACGACCTTTCCACAAGACGATCTACGATCTCTGACCCAAAACGACCGCTCACAAACGATACTTCAACAAAACGATCGCTGGAAATCGACACTTGAATCTAACGATACTTCATCAAAACGATCGCTAGAAAACGATCTTTGACCAACGATCTCTTGCCAAACGATCTCTGGCAGAGAGCGATACACGACCGACGATCTCTGAGAGAAACGATCGGCGATACTTCGTTGAAACGATACACGATATCTCACTAGACGATACACGATACTTGGATAGAAACGATCTACGACCTTCACTGGAAACGATCGACGATACCTATCTGGAACGATACCGACCTTTGACAAGTGTCGCGATCTCTGGACCACGATACTTGGCAAACGATACACGACCGACGACCTTTGATCAAAACGATCTCTATCGAAACGATCTACGACCGCTATCTGAAACGATCTCTATCTGAAACGATCTCTTAGCGAAACGATCTCTTAGCGAAACGATCGACGACCTCTGCCTGAAAACGATCTACGATCTCTATCTGAAACGACCTACGATACCTCACAAAACGATCGACGACCGCTGGGAAATATCGCGATACTCAACCGCAGGAGTAAAACGATACTCGACCGCAGGAGCAAAGCGATACTTGACCCTTTTTCAAATTTTTGTGTTGTTTTTTGAGGTTTGGATGTTTCCCCCTTTCTCTCCTAGGTTCTCTCTCTTATCCCTACCCACTGTATCAATCAACAAGCTACTTTTAACCCCCTGAAAACCCAAACGACACTCAGCGCAGGTCGTTTTTCCTCTTCCTAAATTGAAATGCTGGGAATTTCTGAGCAAATGGGTAGTTTAGTTTACCTTGGAAGCACCCATGATCACTTGGTCTAACTCTTTTGCACAGGACTCTCCCTTTTTGCTTGCTCTTCCTCGAAACGACCGCTGGGCTCACACGACACTCGATGCAGCTCTCCACGATACTTGTTCAACAAGTAACTTGAAAATGAAGAATTTTTTTGGCTTTTATACTTGGGAATTCCTAACTTACTGAAAAATGAAAATTCTTGAACAAACCTAAAGCCTACTCTACTCTCCACTCACTCCTCTAATCTATCAACTTACTACACACACTCCAAGAATGAGAAGTAGCAAGTGCGGTTGAAAATGACTTACCAAAGAAGAGAAGATTTCCGCTCCTCCAAGTTCTTCACAGCAAAAAAGCTACTTACCATCACACGAATGCCTCGGTTTGATTCGTCACTCCCCGGCAACGGCGCCAAAAAGTGTGTTGTCCTAAGCTTCAACTTAGGGACTTGCGGAGAAAGAGACTATACCTCAATCCCCTCACAAGTGCATATAGTGGGGATACACGCTTTTAATTTATCAATCCGAAGAGTATACTAACCTAGCCGAGTGTATGAAGACATGCAAATGCGTAATGGTCAATGCAAAAGTATTACTCAAAAGTGAAAATGAGAAAAACACTTATCCAAACAAGCTTCAACTATAGGTCAAGACGAAACGATACTTGGTGCAGCAGCCGTCAGTATTTTGGACTTTTCTCCTAGCTCCGAGCTCCAAACATAGCGAATAGCATATGCCTTTCGAAGCTCTCGAGAAGACGCATCCAATGGCAGTGGTTTCACGCAATTCCGACACTCCTACTTCAAGTTATGACAGAAATACTGAGTCGCGGGAATACTTTCCTACACTTCAGCACTTCCTACACCTCGCACACACCTCTCCTACAGCAAAGAAACACTCTCAAGGATAGATCACACTCACAAGCACTCTTTCCAAGCAATACACATGCATACAAGCTCACAACGAAGAAGATGAAGAGGGAAGAAGACACAAATTCGAATTTCTGTGCTCTCTATTCTCACAATGGCAAAAAGTTCTTTACAAAGAGTCACATTTGACTTATATACCAGTGCCCTAAAAATGGTCCTTTCACACAAGTGACCGGCACTTTATTCCCTAAGAGCTAATTTCCTACTATTTTACATGGATAAGCTTCTATTCTTCTAAGGGAATGCATCTAGAGGACTCCTCTAGTGCCTTTACAAGGGAAATATATTACAGAAATGAATATGTTACAAAAATATCTGGTCCAAATCGGAAAAATTTTGGGGCCCGTCTTTTTCTCTGCTTTGTACGCTCTTTGGCTCTGCAACACCTCCCATCTCTCACAAGGGGCAATGAACTGAAGCGTTTCAGGTTGACTATCAATTTGGTAAGGGAAGCTCTAGACATGAAAGGTATGCACATTCCTACGGAGAAAGAGACAATGGTCCCGGACAATATGAAGAACAGGAATCTGACGAAATTAAAGGACATGGTGGCAATGACACCTACAATTTCCATTCACTTGCGAATGGTCATGCAACATTTTGCATTTCCCGCTCAAGAGAGGTTCACAATGCCACCTAAGAAGATATGGTTTAGTCTATACTTGGCTGATGCCTTTGATTTGACAATCAACATGCCCCACTGGATTATCGACCAAATCCACTTGGCTCATCAAAGGTGGTATAAGAAACAAAAGTTTGTACTGTATGGTTGCTGTGCTCTCACCCGGATTGTGTATAGATGTTTGGCTTATGATGTACCAGTGCAGAGGGCATTAAATTGGACCAAGGTACAAGAATTCCAACGTAGACTATCAACCGCAGGACCGCCATCTAAGAAAATGAGAGGCGCAGTTTAGATGCCCTGTGCACAACCCCGCGGTGCGACATTGACACCAGAGACAAATCCATGACTTCCAAGGCAGGTACAACCCTTCACCATCAGGTTACCAAGACACAGCACTGATGGACCAAATCTAGTGTTTCCACCTGTACCAACTGACCTAGAGTTCCCTCACGGATTCACTTTAGAAGACCTAATTGATGAGGAGGTAGCCAGAATCATAGAGGCTGTTAACGCAGAAGTCAAGGCAGAGCAAGCTAGTAGACAACAAACTGCTACAGAACAACCCCATCCCAGACAACCAGATGTCGTCGATGTGGAGGGTGAAGAAGAAGAAGAACAAGAGGAGGAACATGATGGACAATCCGAGGAAGAAGAGCAAGAATATGATCAAGAAGCTCTGCAGGTACTTGAAGGTGCTCCAGCTTATACGAAGGCATTGAAAAAGCTCTATGATACCATGAACAGAGTTCAAGAGCAACATAGACTGTCCCTAGCAGCAGGCAAGGCCCTCATGAATCAAATCCTTGAGGAGGAAGGCATAAACGAGCAATACCGCGCCACTCTTGACATGATATCTGATGCTTTAGGAGTACCTGAGACGGTTCATACCGCCCTTGCACAATCACGAAGAACGGAGCGACGATACGGCAGACGCCCCCCTTGATCAGGAAAGCAGATGAATGTATTAGTATCAGTACCACAAGGCACATCCAAAACCACAGGCACCGCACACACCGTTCATGATACTGAGGAAACCCATGTATCAAGTGCACCTCCGTCACCCCCTTTGCCACCCCTGCCTCCAACTCCACCACATTCACCTCCCACTACCAGTGTAACCACTACTGTCACCACCTCCGAGTCCACTACCCATACCGAAGCACAGACCGTCAGTCAACCCACACAACCCACACACCCTATCTCCACCTCTTTTGTCTATACGGCCACTGAAACAGTAATTCTAACCGCAGCCACAGAAAATCTCATTCCCCCAATCACACTTCCGAGCAGTTCGTATTCACAGTTGCACACACCACTGTACACTTTCACCACTATCACCGCACCCACAATTCCAATATTCACAATCACTCCCACTACTGCATCCACCGTTGATCTTATGGACATATCAGCCACCTCCGCACCTCTCCCTCCCCCCATACACCCACCATCTCCCATTCCCCCACCTCCCACTTCACCATTTTCCAGCACTGCATCCACACTTCCATTCCCCTTTCCCTTTCCCTTCCCTTCTGCATTCAACACCCTTCCCGCATCCACCCCTATTAATAATGTATTTAATAATATGTATCAGTGTATGTCGCAACTACAACAGCACTACCAGCATCTTGATAACCAACATACGCGACTCTTTCGAAGCCATGAAGAACTTCAACTACGATTCATTGATCTCAAAAGGGAAAAGCGGCTACTACAACAACAGTACGCCACTTTACAGGAACAACATGAGCAGTTAGTAGCCAATCCGCCCCAATCAGATGCAGAAGAAAAACAACAAATGGATGATCTGCTACACTCCCAGATAACAGAGAATCTCAAGCTTCGACGCAACCTGGCCCTCTTACGCAAACACATGTCTACTGCACTCGAGGAGAATAAACGACTACAGAAATAGAACGAAGAAAACTTGGAAGCAGCGGAGGGTTCCCCATAGGAAATCGACCCAGATAAATTCAAGGCCATACCCTCAGCGAATATGCAAATTATGTTGGAAACCCATGCAAACCTCCTAGAAGCCCATGCAGCATTAGAAAGAGAAAGAGATGACCTATTGAAGCAGCTGGCAACCCAGTAGGAATCACCAAGCAAAGTCACAACCGCAGTTGACACGTCTGAAGAAGTCGTAAAACTCAGAGCAGAACTAGAAGAATTAGGAAGTAAACTCATGCAATACGAGCGTCAACCCTCTCCCCTTGTAGAGCCCGAGACTAAAGACTTAGTGCCAATTGAAATAGAGGAAACCTTCGAAGACCCATACGTTCCCATGCCTGCACCAGGGGGCAAGCAAACAGAAGAGGGCATGGACACCATCGAGATCGAGGCTCCTGAATGGATGCAGAGGTTAGAGAAAGTGGCCACAACCCATGATGATAGAGTGGCAGTTCAGATAGTGTCAATGTCACGTTTGGAAGAGGTAGTTATAAAATCGGAGTACTTTCGAAACCTCTCCCATCATAGGTGGATCGGCACATCCGACGATTTGTATGTTCCTTTCTGTGTCTTAATGGCGGACTACAACGCCGAAATCAAGCACCACACCTCAAAAGAACCAACCTCAGCTACACAGTTGCACCGGACGACATCCCAGCAAGTGCCAAGCAGGGCAATATACATCAACCAACGTGGAGGATTTGTCTGCTGGAAACCTACCCTGAGATGCTAAGGACATGGAATAACATGCCTTTGTATATCAAATACAACCCATGCTACTGCCCTGTATTTCGAAGAAGGTCGTGGCCGGAATACACAAAAACTGTACTGACAACCAAAGGATGTGAGAAATGGCTCAATTATGTCTACTTAGCACCACCTAAAGGCCAACCTACCATAGGATATATGATTTCGACGATTCGGCATTGGGGGGTCCGGTTTAAAAATGTACCAGATGTCACGGCCCAAATATGCCTTAAAATTTTTGAACTCATGTTGGTCACCTTCAGGACTTTCAAGAATATCAAGGAACCTCATCTGTCAGCTCTTGGATTTAATGAAGGTAATCAGGACCTTGTCTACGACATGAGCGCAACACCATCTATTAATGTTGTATATGCATGGCACGCGCATATCAAGTATCTACCAGCCTGCTTCAAACAGACGTTTGAAGAAATGTTTGTCACGGGATTCTAGGAATATCATTCAGAGATATTCATTCCCAGACCATCACATTTATTGCAGTTGTTTGCACTGGAACAAGCTCTCCATTCAGAAAAGTTACGTATACCACATCCAGAGGTTCCCGGGCCGGTAGATTGGGATGCTCTACTCACGGACTTGGCCAAAGGGTTGCGGATTGCAGAACATCACTTAGCACAAGACGTTGTTGAGTACTACATCCAACGACCCACCCAACAAGGGTCTGTCAGGGACGACAGACGCGAGAAAGGGGGGGTGTTGGAACTGAAGGACTCACAAGGCAAGGAAGCTTACGAAGGGAGTCAGAGAGAAGAGAAAGTACAAGCACACAGAGCAGTCAACGACGATCTGGCAAGTAGGCCAATATTTTTTTCAGGATACTAACGCATATAAAGAGGTGGACACACAAGGAGAAGGAGCAAGTAGGGAGCTCCAGGAAATGTATGTCAAAATGTTAATAGAAACCCCTACAAAAATAGTTATTTTCATCACTAAAAACCATTGTAAATACCATTTCATATTTTTGTAGCTCCATTTTGTGCAAGCCAAGGAGTCCTTGAGCTTGAGGAGCTTTAGAAGTACCTACCTGTCAGTTTTCACATTTTTTAGACTTCGTTTGAACCTCCAAATAGGGTAGAGAACCTAATTTTTAACTAGGCCAGACACTAGGTCTGGACACGGCCAAAACCTAGTCAAAAACTATAAATAGAGCTAGAGAGCTCATTTTTGAGGCTAGCTTGTAATTGATTTGAACTTGTAAGAGCTTTTTGAAAGTAATCTAAGAACTCCATTGCTTCTCACTCTTTGTCTTACCGTGTGTGCGCGTGTGTGTGTATGTGTGTGCATGTTGGTGTGCTTCTCACTCACGCGCTTGTGCCTTCACTTGCTCGAGGTCATCATACCATCCTCACGTCTTCCCGGATTGACATTAAAGGAGGTGCTACTCATCACTGAGCTACATATGTGTAGCAGACTTTTTTGTGAAGTGGCTTTCTTCACAGTTAGTTAAAGTCTTGATAGTTTGGCACTTGTCTTCCAAAATTGGTTGAAGTTTAGAGTTATTCTTGATATAGAGGTGGTCTAACATTAAGGATAGCTTGTCTTTTGGAGATTAACACTCTCCATCAGTGGTACCAGAGCAGGATTCATCATATTTGAAGAAAAGGAAGACCCCGACTACTGCAGATATACAAATTTGAAACTTTGAAGATTCAAAAGGACAAGGTGTGAAAGAAAAGCTGAAGGGAGACACAAAGAAGTAATCAAAAGGATCAGAAGGAGTAAAATTTGAAGCTAAGGTACATTCATTCCTTATAAGGTTAAAGATTTTATAGTACAAGTGAAGAAAGGATGGGAGATAGTCTCCAAATTGAGAAGTTGGATAGAGAGAACTATCCAGCTTGGTCTATGAGGATGGAATCTCATCTTATGAGCAAAGATCTGATGGGATACATCATAGGAGAGGAAGAAAAGCTAGAGTTTAAAGATCCTAGTGGTCCAACTAGGGAGGAGCTTGCAGATTTAAAGATTTGGATGAAGAAGGATGCTCAATCAAGGAGCATAATTTACATGGCAATGAATGATTATTTGCTTCCTCATATCATAGGACTTGAAAGTGCAAGTTATATATGGAGTGCTTTGGAAGAGCATTTTCAGAATACAACCAAATCAAGGAGCATCATTATGGATAGAGTTTACTACATTCAAGAAGAAGACTTCACAATCAATATCTTATTATGCGACAAAGATGAAAGACATTGCTGATTCTTTAGGTGCAGTTGATGAAGATATTGAAGAAGATAAGTTGGTAAGACAAATTATTACAGGGCTAAGAGGAGATGAGAAGTGGAAACCTTTTATATTGTCTATAGAACTTTCATTAGATCATTTCACTCCTGATTTGAATCAATTGTTAGGACATATGCTAACTTTTGAGAATGATATCAAAGGATATGTTGATAAGAGTGCAGGTCATGCAATGTATTCTAAAGACAAGAAGAAAACTAGCAAAGGAAAGCAACAATAAGTTGAAGATGAAGGTACGCCAAGTCAAGAGAACTTCCTAAGAGGAAGATGAAGTGGCAGACATAGAGGAAGAGGCAGAAATAACAAAGATAATATCAGAGCTTGTTGGATATGTGGTAAGACCAATCATCTATCTCATGAATGTTGGCATAATAATCAAAGCAATAGTAATTTCAATCAGAATTTTAATCAAAGAGGAAGAGGTGGCAGATATCAGAGAGGAAATTTCAGAGGTAGAGGTGGTAGAAATTTCTTTGGAAGAGGTGGGGGAAGAAACGTCCAAAATCAATCCTATAATAACACCTATTACAATTATGCATCACATCAGAAAGAATATTCAACTCTTATTATGAATGCAACATGTGAAGCATTACATGAAGACATGAGAGTATTCTATATTGACTCAAGATGTTGCAATCATCTGAGTGGAAACATTGCTTTGATGAATGATCTAGATCATAAGGCAATCAATCAAATAGTTCAAATAGGAGATAATACAAAGCACAAAAGAAGTCAATTGGTTCAGTTAAAGCCAAACATGGAAGTACTCTATTGAGTAAGGTTTTGTATGTTCCTACAATTCCAAAGAATTTGATTAGTGTAGGGCATATTGTGGAAAAAGGGTATGAGGTAAGGTTCACTAATGATGGATTTTATGTTGAAGACCCTAGCCAAGGGTATAAGCAAATTGTTACAGGAAAGAAGGAAGGAAGGCTCTTCACATTAAAGATACAAGGTAATGTTGGACATGCTATGTTCACATATAGAGAGCAAAAGGTGTCTGAATTGGATCTTTGGCATAAAAGGCTTGGACACTTCAATGAAAGAGGTATCAAAGAGATGAGTAATAATGGTTCAGTACTCTGATTACCTAATGTTGCAGGTCAACACATGACATACAAATGTGAAGCATGTCAGTTAGGTAAGGCTCATAAGCAATCATATAATAAGCATGGTTTTATGTATTCAAAAAGACTTGAATTGATACAGATAGATGTGTGGGGTCCTTCAAAGGACTTTAGTATAAATGGTTCAAGATATTATTTCATATATGTTGATGATGCTACCAGGTGGATCAAAATCTATGTGATCAAAGACAAGTCAGAAGTGTTTAATACATTCAAGCACTATCATGCATATGCACAAAGAATTACAGGACAAAAATTGAAGGGGTTAAGATCAGATGGAGGGGAAGAGTATTTTTCAAATGAATTCAACGATTATTTGTGGAATGCAGGTATAAAGAGAGAGGTTACTTGTAGGTACTCTCCTCAACAAAATGGGGTAGCAGAGAAAAGAAATAGAACTCTTGTTGAGTTTGCAAGATCGATGATGAAGGAGAAAAATTGTCCCAATTATTTGTGGGTTGAGGCCGTAAATACAGATACATACTTGGTCAATAGGGTACCATGTAAAGCTTTGCAAGGTATGACACCATACCATGTAAAGCTTTACATACTACTTGGTGGGGTAAGAGACCTACCTTGGATCATTGCAAAGTATTTGGATGTTTGGTTTATGCATATGTGCAATCTCAGTTGAGGCATAAAATAGAACCTAAAGTAGAAAAGTATTTGTTCATTGGATATGATGACAAGCAGATGGGTTATAGGTTGTGGAGTCCATCCACAAAGCAATTCCTTGTGTCTAAGGATGTTACATTTGATGAGCAAGGTACTTGGTATGCGGGTACACTTAATGTTCATGTAGGTGATGAAGAAATTTTTAATCAAAAGAAAGGCAAATCAAAGGTTCAAATATGTGATGAAGAACAGAGTAATGAAGGACAAGTTAAAGTAGAAGAAAAGGCAAGGTTTGATCCAGAATATCAAGAAGTGGAGAACTCAAAAGGTCATCTAGGCACAAATGGAAACCTACAAGGTATAGCTATGATACTTTATTCTTGATTATGCTTATATGATAAAAGCATATGAATATCCATCCACATATGATGAAGTCAAAGGAAAGGAGAATTGGGAAAAAGCTATGCAGGAAGAATATGATGCATTGATGGAGAATGAAACATGGGATTTGATTCCTAAACCAAATAGTCAAAAGATCACTGGATGTAAATGGTTTTACAAAACAAAGAGGTTTGTAGATGGAAGTGTATCTAGGTACAAAGCCAGGCTTTTTGTAAAAGGATATGCACAGATATATGGTGTGTACTATGATGAAACTTATAGTCATGTTGCAAAGATGACAACCATAAGGACTCTCATAGCAATTGCTACTTGAAAAGGTTGGAAATTATCTCAATTAGATGTCAAGAATGGATTTTTGAATGGTTAAATTTGAGATGATTTCTACATGGAATGACCAGATGGTTTCAAAGATCAAGTGTATCCAAATCATGTGTGTAAGCTCAAGAGAGCTTTGTATGGTTTGAAGCAGGCCCCAAGGGCATGGAATTATAGGCTTGTAAAGTTCTTGAAGGAACTTGGGTTTCAAGCATCTAAGGCAGATAGTAGCTTGCTAGTCAAAGCAAGTGAGGATGGATTTATTTATGTTTGTATTTATGTTGATGACATAATACTTACAGGAATAGATGACAAAGGTATACACATGATTAAGAAGCAGATGGAGAAAGAATTCAAAATTAGTGACTTGGGAAATTTGTGACTTGGGAAGCAACATACTCAGTTGCTTTATCATCTATAGAAGCAGAATACAAAGGCATGGTAGAAGCTACAAAGGGAGTAATATGGCTAAAGACTCTTATGAAGAGTTTTGATATCATTCAGAGTACTCCTATCATTTGTGGAGAAAATATGAGTTCTTTATATTTGGCAGCTAATCCTGTGTTTCATGCTAGAACTAAACATATTGAGATTCAGTATCATTTTTTGAGAGAGAAGGTTGTTGATAAAGAAATATAATTCATACTTTACTCCTACAAAAGATCAACTTGCAGATATGATGACAAAGAGCTTGGATGGACCAAAGTTGTAGAGGTTTAAAGATATGGCAAGAATAAAGAAAATGTAGGTAATCATAATTGATGATTGAGGGGGAGCTGTTGGAGCAAGACAATCAACAATTGGTGATTATATGAAGTTTAGAAATGAAGACATGAAGGAAAGATTAAAGTCTAAGTTCATGAAGTGAAGTGAAGGTTCAGGAAGAAAAGTTCTATAAACATACGTACATTAGTTTTGTAAATACTTCAAAATGCTTGAAGTAATAACGAATCAATACTCATATGTATATAAATATATGTTTATATGGTTGTATTAGAGATAGAGAGAGAGATGAATTATAGATGAGATATGAAAGGAATAGATCATGAGTATTGTGTGTATCATCCATGAGATGTATGATGAGTTGAATAGAAAGAATTTCTAGAGAATTGCACGTTGATCTTCTCTCCATTTCTCCTTCTGTGTTTGATTATATCAATTTAATCCTTTTGTAGATATCTAATTCCATAGTCAACGCATCTATGGTTAAGATTTTAGAGCCTAATTGCAAAGAGGCTGAGAGAATTATGTGTAGGAACATTTACATGTGAAAAAATGATGAGTGTCTTCTGAAACAGGCGCAATCTTGATGGTCAAAGAATTGATCAGTTCTTAGTGCACAGTGTAAAGTTTTGCACAAACGAGGACTCAAATCTAAGTTGGAAGGTAAGCCATCTATGGCTAAAGGCATTTGCTTAAACGGGTTCTAGTTTGGGAGAACTATGTGTTAGAAATTACAGGTGTCAACGTTGACTCTACAAGAAGGCAGCTTCAGACACCGTTTGAACTTGGAGAAGGTGCGCAACTTTTAGACAACACCTTGTACAAAGTTTCATCTGAAACGTTACACATTTGGTGAGTGAATGAGTGAATAATGTGCAGTAGACTTTTTTATGAAGTGACTTTCTTCAAAGTTAACTAAAGTCTTGATAGTTTTGCACTTGCCTTCCAAAATTGGTTGAATTTTAGAGTTATTCTTGATATAGAGTGGTCTAACATCAAGGATATCTTGCCTTTTGGAGATTAATACTCTCCATCATAGTTGAGCACAAAAATGGGCAGAGGAGAATGGAAAGGCCATTTGTGTATATGATCTTCTGAATGATTAGATCCAAGGCCTTAGTACCTCATGAGATTATTAGAGCAGAGGTAATGGTTGTCACAACCTAAAATCTCTAGTGCTTTGTATTTGTACCCAATGCATTTGGTGCCCAAGAGGTACCTTGTAGCATGCTATTATGTCTTGGATTCTATCCACTATTTTTTGGTCGTGGAGTATGCTTGTGACCACAAATCCCAGATAAAAATACAACACATGGGCAGTTTTGGATTCTTGATATATTTAGGTAGTGATTTGTGAACACACTTAGACCATCGGGGCACTTTTTTCCCTATTTAGGAGGTTTTTTCCCCCTCGCTTCTATGTATGACAATAGCCCTAATGGGTTACTTATCTTTGTACATTCTACTGGTAATACATTCAATCGTGTGTTGTGCTTCAAGCTTCTTTGTCTTCCTTGTGTTGTTCGCATGCTTTTGTAGATGTCTAACTCCAACAATTGGTATCAGAGCAAGTCGCCGCTTCATATTTGGCATCGTCGACACTCCTCCCATCGCAGTCTCAAAATCGCATGAAATTTGGTGAGCATACTCAAGGTGATAAGGAGATCAAACCCTCTTCACTTTGTGGTGCCAAAATCGCGATTTGAACTCGTTTCGGCCTCCGAACGCACTACCAAAACGCTTGTGCAAGCTACTTCATCCTTTTGTCCCAAAGATATATACAAGTTCTAGTTCGCAACTATAAGCGTCTCAAATCTGCTACAGGTTTAGTAGAACTCATCAAGGTAGTTCTATTCAAGTTTTTCAGATACAACCACTTTTCTACATCAGACTATCTTGGTCAATGGCCACGGCTGAAAGTAATGATGTATGCCATATATTGGTTGTTAAGGATAAGTTGGACGATACCAATTACCCATTGTGGGCTTATATGATGTGACATGTATTGGTTGCAAAAGGATTGTGGAACATTGTGTAGGGTGTTGAAAACATCCTATTACACCTGCAAATACAAGTATTGAAGCTGATGCACATGGAATTGAAGATGCTGATATTTTGTAGGTTCCTTTTCATGTTGCGGTTCTTGTTGCACCTACTTTAGGTCAAATTCATTAGGATCGCAGAGATGCTCAGGCACATGCATTGATAGAGGTCTGTCAAACATGCCATTATTCCTCACATTCACTCTTGCAGAACAGCTAAGGATGCTTGGGATACATTTACCACATTGTATCATGCTAGGAATGAGGCTCGTGTTGCTTACCTCCAAAAACAGTTGGAGAGTCAGCACATGAATGAAGGTGATTCCATGGACAGTTTTTGGACAAAGATCAAGGATTTAAAGGAACATTTTATTTTTGCTGATGAAGTCCTTTCTGATGGTTCACTTGTGCAAACTGTTTTGAATGGTCTTCCTGACTCATATTAGAGTTTTGCTTCTACTCTTTGTTTAATGATGTAAGGCAATCCAAATGCCTTAACATTTGAAGAGTTAGTTTTGTTCTACTACAGGAAGATCAGTCTAGGCAAAACAGGTCTATTATGCATGTTGTCGATCAAGATTTCTTGGCTCGTCAGAAGGGCAAAGGTAAATGGATCTCATCTACTAGTAAGCAAAAATATGCAAATGCTGCACATTCGAAGAAGGAAGACAAAGATGAGAAGAAATCAGAAAAGCAAAAATTGTTTTGCAAATACTGTAAAGCAAATGATCATGTCATTAAGAGTTGTCCAAAACTGGCTGCTAAAGAGGCAAAGAAGAAAGAGGTCGGAATGGTTGTTGTAGAGGCCTCTACACCGAAAACAGAGTCTGTTAATCTTGTGCAGAATGAAGAATGGGCATTTACTATTGTTTGCAGTTTTGACCCATCTTCTCATGGGTAGTGTATGTCTGCAGTAGACTCTGATGTTTGCCAGTATTTTGATGTTGGGGCAACCAAACATATCACCTCACAGCATAGTTTCTTCACTTCACTCGAGCCTGCCCCTACAGGGAATACTGTCACATGCACCAAAAACTCCTCTTATCCTATCATGGGAGTTGGTAAGATCATTCTGACTACTACTGATGATAGTTCTTTCACTTTGTCAGATGCTTTATTTTTGCCAGGGATCAAGAAGAATAAGTTATCATTTTTTGCATTAGCCAAGATTGGCTTGGTTGTGAAATTTGTTGATGACAGATGTACAGCTCATGATCTGTCCAATGGTGATGTGATTATTGCTTCTTGCATTTTATGTTGTGGGTTGTATAAGCTCATAGACTATGAAAAAATTGTGAATGATTTAGCATGTGAAGTACATGATTCTTAAGCTATGTCAGATGCAAAGCTTTGGCATGCACGCTTTGGTTATCTGAATTTTGCTAGTTTGCTACACCTGCAAAAATCTGAAATGGTATCATCTTTTCCCAAACTTGAGGCACCCACTAAACATGTCTGTGAAGGCTGTATTTTGGGCAAAATATAGCATTCCTCCTTTCCACAAGATGGTTCAGTTTGAGCTACTCAGAAATTGTGGCTTGTTCACAGTGATGTTTGTGGTCCTATGCAGACACCCTCTCTTGGAAACTATCTTTACTTCATGACTTTCAACGATGATTTTTCAAGGCATGCATGGGTATATCCATTGAAGGCAAAGTCCGAAGTGTTTATCCCCACCTATGTACCACATCCTTCACCCCATCATTGCCACTGGATGGAGCTAGTAGACGCATGCATTCTCATAATTGTACTACCCTCAACATATAGACATGCATATACTCCTTGAGATAGGGCTCCATCACCCCTAGTATTTCACCACTCATGCTTGAGGTTAAATTGTATTAGCTTTTATCTTTCTGATAGTCTCATGGCATGCACATCATGTATCCTATGGTTTGTCTTGTAGGACACTTTTGGCTGGTCATAGACATAAAATCTCTCTCTCTCTCTCTCTCTCTCTCTCTCTCTCTCTCTCTCTCTCTCTCTCTCTCTCTCTCTCTCTCTCTCTCTCTCTCTCTCTCTCTCTCTCTCTCTCTCTCTCTCTCTCTCTCTCTCTCTCTCTCTCTCTCTCTCTCTCTCTCTCTCTCTCTCTCTCTCTCTCTCTCTCTCTCTCTCTATCTATCTATCTATCTATCTATCTATATATATATATATATATATATATATATATATATATATATATATATATATATATATATATATATATATATATATATATCCCCTCCGTCCCTCTCCTCCCTCCCTCTCCTCCCTCTCCTCCCTCTCTCTCTCTCCCACCTCCCCCTCCCTCTCTCTCTCTCTCTCTCTCTCTCTCTCTCTCTCTCTCTCTCTCTCTCTCTCTCTCTCTCTCTCTCTCTCTCTCTCTCTCTCTCTCTCTCTCTCTCTCTCTCTCTCTCTCTCTCTCTCTCTCTCTCTCTCTCTCCCCCTCCCCCTCCCCCTCTCCCTCTCTCTCTCATGACATCATCAAGGCAGAGCTAGCTGCACCATCCATAGTAGTAGATGCACTATTCTAGACTATCTGCTTTATTCAAAAGATGAGGGAGCTCCCTATAGAGAGACTCATACATAGAGCTTTTGAGGCATCTATACAGATATTAGAGTCAGGATATTAGAGAGCTTGGTTGTTGGCATCATATGGGGAGAAGCAAGTACGGCATACATGCAGATGTAGCACTAAGGCAACCCATTAAATTTTTCCAAACCTTACATCATTTTAAAAGTGATTCTCATCACTAAAAATCCTCGTAAATATCGTTTCACTTTTTTGTAGCTCCATTTTGTACAAGCCGAGGAGTCCTCAAGCTTGAGGAGCCTTAGAAGTAGTTGCCTGCCAATTTTCATATTTTTTAGATCTCGTTTGATCCCTCGAATAAGCCCTGGAACCTAATTTTTAAGTAGGCCGGACACTAGGTCTGGACAGGGCCAAAGCTAGTCAAAAACTATAAATAGAGCTAGAGAGCTCATTTTGGGCTAGCTTCTTGTAGTTTTGAGCTTGTATGAGAACTTGGTTATAATAGAAGTGATTCCATTGTCTTACTCTCTTTGTTCTTGCCGTGTGTGCGCGTGTGTGTGTATGTGTGTGCATGTTTGTGTGCTTCTCACTCACATATTTGTGCCTTCACTTGCTCGAGGTCTTCATACCATCCTCATGTCTTCCCGGATTGACATTAAAGGAGGTGCTACTCATCACTGAGCTACACCAAATTTTGGCGCCGTTGCCGGGGAATTCGAGCTTTGAGGACGAGCGTGTGATGGTAAGACGTAGAGAGGACGCGTTGGAATGGTAAGTAGTAGGTAAATTTCTGATTTTTCTCCATCTCCATCTTCATCTCCATCCTCATCTCCTTCTCCACCTTATATTCCCACTTCCAAATCATTTCCCTCATTTGCCTTGTGCGAGTTTGAGAGAGAGCGAGTGTGTGTTCTTGTTTGTGTGTGTTTTTGCAGGTTTCTTGCAGGTTTAAGCTTCATCATCATCTCCAACAAGCCTAGCAGGTACGGATTTTGTCTGCGCAAACTCCGAGGCATCGAGCTCGAGCTATCGTGAAACACCAAAAAGTCGCCCCAATCACGATTTTGAGTGCACCATGACACTACGCAGCCCTAGAGCTCCTAGGATCACTAGACAGAACAGAAAAATTCACCATATTCTGACCTATCGCGACAACTCGAGGTATCGTGACACTTCCAGGTATCGCGACACTCCCAGGTGTTGCAACACTCCCAGGTATCGCAACACTCCCAGGTATCGCAACACCTCGACCTATCGTGACACTCCCAGGTATCGTGACACCTCGACCTATCGCGACACTCCCAGGTATCGCGACACCTCGACCTATCGCGACACTCCCAGGTATCGCGACACTCCCAGGTATCGCGACACCTCGACCTATCGCGACACTCCTAGGTATCGCGACACTCCCAGGTATCGCGACACCTCGACCTATCGCGACACTCCCAGGTATCGCGACACCTCGACCTATCGCAACACTCCCAGGTATTGCGACACCTCGACCTATCACGACACTTCGACCCGACCTATCGCGATACATGGGCTTAACGCATAAAATTTTAGAGTGAATTAATTGAGTGAATTGAGGTATATTTGGGCTTAATTTTGGACACACTAGGATAACATTAGAGCCTTAGGAGTGGGCAAAAGACCTAGAAACCAGGGAGGAATTTCCTGAACCCTGAGAGCCTGTTTTGACCCCTAGGTGCCTGGATGGTCACAACTTCACCATACGAACTCCGATTGATGAGATTTTGGTCTCGTTGGAAAGCTTGTTGAGTTGGCCATTCGGTAGAATTAGGTGGTCATAAGATTTTGGGGGTACAGTGAGTTACTCCAAGGGGGGCCTATAATTGCTGATGTGTGTCAGTCAATCCATTGTGGTAAAGGAGCTATATTAACTTGAGAACTTTTGTAGGAACATTGTGTGCAAGCAAGGCATTCCAAGGCAAGCTAGCAAGGGTGTGTACCAAGCTTGGGAGAAGGCTTCCTGGGCTTGTGCAGCAGTCTGAGCAACCAGAGGATTGAGGTTGGAAGTTCTCTCAACCCTCCTTTGTCAATTCCTTGCCTAGGCTAAGTACGACTTAGGTGTGGTAATTAATTAGGGCAAAGTTAGGCATGAATCAAGTCCAAGAGAACTAATCAACTAAGTGCAAGCATTAAGTAAGTCTTAAGTGCGAAAACCCTAAGGGACAAAAGTAAACTCGAATCGATCACTTATCAAGTGCGAACTTCACTTAAATACTCCTGACGACGTGATCTTGAACAAGTGCTTAACATATTAATCAACTAAAAAGAACAAAGTGATTGGTACAAATTCACCTGCAACGAGGATGTACTTGGGACCAAGGGGGTAGATAAACCAAGCATATGAACCTCAGGTCAGGCAGACACTTAGGTCGAGACAGACAAAGCCTCAGATCTTTTGAAGCTAGTGTCAATCACATTACTAGGTCTTGGGCCCGGCAGTTGAGTGATTACCCATACACTCCCCGATCAGAATCAAGTGATTCTGAGATGTCCTATAACATGGAGAGACTTGTAGGTAGTTCAGGGGTGGCTTATCTAGAAAAGCCAGAAGGACCTTACAAGACTCAATTGGAATACATCAGGACTAATCGTCTAGGTGCTCGCACCTACAAAGACGGCCTGAGAAGATCTGTGGTCCAGATTAAGAACCCCGATCAACCCCATGAACTAGAACACCCGGTAGTCAAGTTTGAGAATGGAGCATACCTAGATAAAGAGGGGACTATATATGTAGTCACCACTCTTCCTGATAGAACAGATGAGTTTGGAAATGTGATTGCAGAGACCGACATGGGTGATATAGAGCAAGAGAATTTAGAGAGAGAGCCAAGAACTTCCCGTGGTAAATCCGTCTTGACCAGAATCATGACTCCAGAGTGGATTCCGCAGGATAATAAAAGCATAGATTTGCTTTTAAACCGAGAAACTGATGAGGCTTTTTGGAGGTATAAACCTGCCCAGTCTCAGGAAGTAAGTGCTCTTACAATCTATGAGTTTAAAGACCTTGATAGCCTAAGCAAAGTAACCTACCTAGACAATACATCAGAGAGGATCTTCGTGGTCACCGAGCATGGCAGACATGCCAACACATGGAAGGGTGAATTTGTTTTTCCCCAACCATGGTCCAATATGTCCTATAGTCACCAAGGAGCTGGCACCACCCAGGCTCATGGAGCTCAAGGAGATAGAAGTAGAGATAGACCTGAAGTAAGCTTTGCCAACCCTCAAGGAAGAGAAAGAAGGAGAATAGGGACGAATAGAGAAGAAACCAAGAGATTTAGAGACCCAAGGAACCAAAGAAATGCTGATGATTTTCCTTTGCCAAGGCCTAGAGAACACACTAGGACCCTGAGGCCAACTCAACTGGTGAAGTCCATGAAGAATTACTTTGATGGCACTGGAGACCCTTATGACCATGTGGCAGAATTTAGGCAAGTCTTGAAAGCTGAACAGGTAGAGGACCTATTCACACAATATAATGCTTTTGGTCTAACCCTTAGGAACACTGCCCTTACGTGGTTTCAACCACTGAACGAGAGGCATTTCAGAAACATAGACCAGCTCCTAGAGGCATTTATCATTGAGTTTTCTAAGAGTGGAATAAGGCACAACACTTCCTCACTAATTCATAGCTTCAAGCAAACACCTCAAGAGACGGTCAGACTAGCAGGAAGATGGTTTAGGCAATACCTAGAGAGGTGCCCGATGCCTGAGTTACCCACACCAGCCAAGCAAGTGGCTTTGTTCTTAGATGGCTTGTTGAGCATTAATCTTAGGTCATATGTGTATTTGAAGGACCCCAGAACTATAGAAGAATGTGTGCGCATGTGCATAGACATTAAGGATAATCTAGGCGAGGAGTTAGAGCTATCAAAAATCTATAAGGATTCGGATAGCTCTAGTAGTCTCACATCTGGTCAGTCCACATCCATTGAGGAACTTGCAGAGAAGGTAGCTCAAAAACTAGGTGTCTCTAGCAAACAAATTCCAAGATTTGCCCCAGTTAAGCGGTGCTACACTTGTGGAGGTGACCATATGGCAAATGTATGTCCCATTATGGCCCAACCCCAGGTGAATCCTAGTAGCCAGTACTGCACCATAGAGTGAAGGTACACCAACCACACTGCACAGGACTGCCCATATAACAAGCAAATTGTTAGGTAAAATTACCCTCAGCCGTATCCACAACAGGGTAGATACCAGAATCAGTACCCACCACAACAATACAATAGACCACAACAACCTTATCAGCCACCTTATCAAGGGCAGCAGAGACCTCAACCAGTCCTAGTGCAGCAACCCCCTGCTCCAACCAATGTGATCCCAGTGAAATATGCATCTGCTGAAGAAAATCCGAACAGAGCCATAGTCCCAGTCACCCCATTGCTATCAGACAGTGATCCAAGTGACCATAGTTTTGACTCCACACATATTGATAGCCCACAGGCTTACTACATGCAGTCACCCGAGCATAACGAGTCATACTATTATAAGGACCCAAGTGAAAATAGTCGGGAGCCTGAGTATGCTAATGTCATGTACACAAACCCCAACTCTAGACCTCAACCTAGGCAGGTACAACCCCCATTTCCTAGAGGACCATGCTTCAGATGTCAGGGAGATCACCTTATACGTGATTGTCCACTGCCTGCCCCTACACAACCCCAACCAGTGACAATTCAGGGTTTCTGTCAAGACTGCGAAAAAGAGCATCTCCTACGAGATTGCCCAAAGAACCCTAATAACATGCCTAAAATCACTCCTATCAACGTCATTGGGTTAGTGGTAGACTCTACGGGAAGTATAACTTCCACAGCCCGAGTGCATGTGGTCACTAGAGCCCAAGCCTTGCAGCAAACTCAAGGAGTAGGGAAGGAAAATAGTTCTGAGGTTAGTGAGATAGAGAGTATAACCAAGAAAAGGACAAGAGCATGGAGAGATAGCCGGGAGAGAATGAAAATACAATGGTCACAGAAAATGAGCGAACTTGAAGAAAGCTTGAGAGAAACCAAAGCAAAGATAAGTGAACTCGCATCTCAAAACCACTCTCACACCACCCCTCCACCACCTTTCCCTTTACCCGCCAATCCATCTTCTTCCATTCCCCAACCTTTCAATACACCACCCTTAACCCACCCACCACCTAGAGTAGGATCAGTCCTAGCCGATCCCACTCCTGAAGATCTAGACATGATCCTTAAAGCATATCAGGCCAGAATCCAAGAAGGGCCCAATGTAACAGATCATGAGAAATGTTACCCTAGAGCCGATCTAGACATAGAGCGAACAAAGCTTTGTGCTAAAATGGTCGAATTGGCGCAAGCCATGTTTGATGGTCTATTGGATAGATTGGAGAGGTTACTTGCAAAGTCTGGAAAAGGAGCTACCTCCCAGGCTAAGGAGAGGGCAAGTGATAGAATAAGCATTCCTCCCCAGGGAGCTTATGTGCCTAACTCCACTGAACCAGACACCTCTTCTTCTATGAATAGGTATTCACTAGAGTTCCTGAGAGAGATTCAAGAAGAGAAGTGGGCAAAGGAGAGTGAAGTCCCTCCTCCCACTGAACTCGTGGATGACGCACATGATCAGTTCCCACAGGACATCCCTTCTATTTATGAAGAACAGGAAAGTGCCCACTCTCATGAGAGGTTAGACTTTGAGTCTAATTCCTTATAGGAACTACCCCAGTTCACAGGCCCATGGGAAACCAAGTCAACTTGCATGAGAGCACCCACAGTCATGATAAGAAACGAAGATTCAATCATACCTAGGAATACAGAGGTAGTAAAGAACACTAAAGTGCAGTGCAATCTCACTTTAGAAGAGCTACTCAAAGTTAAGCCAAAAGTGTGGAAACACGTAGCCAAACAAGTGCCAGACATAGCGAAATCGTGTTCCCAGGTAGGATCTCATAGAATAGTGCCTGAAATACCATTGGATAAGATAGGAGACATGAGTGAAGGAGAAGAAGGAAATACCTATCTCTCAGTTACCCATCAAGGACACACAACCAAGGCAATTTTGGACTCAGGTGCAGGAGTTGCAATTGCTACAACTTCCCTATGGAAGTGTTGGGGCAAGCCAGCACTCCGATCGACGAGAATGAAATTGCAGATGGTTGATGGCCATATTGAGAGGCCCTTGGGATTGCTAGAAGGCATAACTCTCACTACATGTGGTGTTGAGTTCGAACATACTTTTTCCATATGCGACTTTAGCAAAAACCACGCCTATGAGATGATTTTGGGAAGACCATTTATGCGGCAATTGCAAGTGGTACAGGATTGGGGAACCAATTCCTTGTACTTGCAACACTTAGGTGTTACAACCAAAGTCAATCTCAAGGATTAATCTCATAGAGACGTACCGCCTATTCAATGGAACCCCATCCATAGAGCCAAAGATGATACGGAGTCAGTGCACTCCATAGGATCAGGATCCTCATGGATGCATGAAGACACTCACTTATGGATGTGTAAGGTAGCAGTAGAAGAAGAGAAAAGAGAGAAAGCCAGAGAGATAGGTGCAAAGGAAACCCATAGATCAATCCAAGACCCGGCCTATGCACCTGTAGTTTTTCCTGACGAAGAATTTGAGCCTCACGGCTAGGCAGAAATTTTAGCGACTATGGATGTAGCCATCAACAAAGAGGAGTGGACACCCCACTGTGATGAGGATGGCTATGACATTTCAGTCTTCTCAATAGAGCCAATCATGGGAGATGCAGTTTTAGAAGAATGCGAACCTAGCCCTGATACATTTGAGGATGCAAGTGACTCCGACTTAGAGTCAATCATTATGGACCCACCTTTTGCATCAGATGAAGAATACTTATATGAAGTTGAAGCTTACCCCTAGAGACACGGAGAAATCATGAATGATGTGAGGTTAGCCACACAAGTAGCCACTAAGAGTGGAGGAAAGAAAAGAAAGAAGAAGGAAGTCACTCCGGAGGCAGAAGAATCCTTGTTTGAGGTCCGTGAAAACTTTAAAAAATATGAGATAGACGATAGGAGAGTCATGATAAGAATGCCTAAACGTGAGGCACAAGCAGGAGAGGCCTATGATAGCAAGGAAACTACCAATAAAATAGTTGTCGCCATAGAAGAGGGAGAAGAAAGATGCACCTACATAGGGCATGACCTGACGGAAGAAGAAGAGCAAGAGTTGGTCGCTTTGCTAAGAGAGTACAGAGATGTATTCGCTTGGAGCTACAAGAACCTGAAAGGTGTCGACCCAGACATATGCTCACACACGATTCCCATGACCTCAGATGCTAGACCATCTAAGCAGAAGCCCTATACATACAATGATAACTACACTGCTAAGATCAAGGAGGAGATAGATAGATTGGTAGAAGTTGGGTTTATCTATGAGATTGAGCACACTGAATGGGTATCCCCCATTGTGGTTGTGCCCAAGAAGAATGGAAAATTGTGTGTGTGTATTAACCTTAAAAAAGTTAATGCCGCCACGATTAGAGACAGTTATCCGCTTCCTATTACTGAGCATCTATTAGAAAGGGTAGCAGACAAGGAAGTGTATAGCTTCCTGGATGGATTCTCTGGCTACAATCAGGTAGCCATTGCACCAGAAGATTGTGAAGAGATGGATAGGTATGTGTTGAAGATGAAGAGGTGTTGCAAAATCTTTGCTCTACACCAGCCAAATGAACTCCAGGAGTAGATGGTGGGCCCTTTTAGCTTGCCAATGGATGTATTAGACACCCTATGTACCTTGGAAGATCACTCTCAAAAAGATAGATCAAAACAGATAAGTTGGAGTTAGCTCAGAGGCGAAAACTTGCTATTCTTGGTTGATACACATGTCCAGTGTTTTACATAATTCTCTGAGCACAGCAGCAATTAGATTAATTCCTCTTGGGGAAGGCTAGGTAGCTTAAAGAGCTAACTTTAGAGAGTAATCTCATCAAAAATAACAAACCACACACTGAGAATGACTTTTAACAAGTGATGACATCATCCCGATTTTCACGGGCTGCTACAGAAATAGACCAGTGAGTAGAAAAATTAACATAACTCAAGATGTAAGAATCCAATGATCATGAAACTTTGTATGCTTATACTAGACAGTAAGCTGAATCCAACAAGCTTAAAATCACTGAATTTGGATGAGTAAACACTGAGAAATGACTCTGACAAGATGACTGAAAAAGTCAGGTACCTGACAGAGAAGTGAAGATGAACATACCCTGTTGACTTCAAATGAACATAACTGAAGATTCCAACATCCAAATGACATGAAAATTTGTGAGCATATAGTAGACTTATAGAGCTAACTTTACCAAGTTAAATCACTGAAAATGATGAACCAAGTGCAGAGAAACAATCTCTGCAAGCTGACTGAGAAAAACTGAAGTAATGGCAGTGAGTAGTACACATCACAAGAACATGGAAAGATGAACTCAAATAATCATGAAAATGAAAGTATATTGCTTGTACAATACAATGACTTACTGATACATATGTGTGCCTTGTAATCACACCTTGATATGGCATAAAGCTCAGCTCTTGGAGGTCTTCACATAGGTCTCTCTAACCACGACTAAAACTGCCATCTATTTATAGTTGAGTTTGGGAGGCTAACTTCCCTCAATCACTCTCCAATCAATCAATGATTGATTTGATTCTCTACCTACCACAAATCACAAATTCGTGGCTCCTCTTTCCATTCTTGATCATGTGGGCTCAACCACTTAAGATTCTCTTACTTTTACATTAAGTAAACTCTTCAAAAGTTACAAGAGGTAGTTCACAAGTGAACTTTACATAGTCTTCATTTTGAAGCTTCTTTAATGACTTTGTGAGACTCAAGCCAATACTTAGGCTTGTCATAGACTTGCTCCAACAGCTCCCCCTCAAGCCAAGTATGCTTGAGGTCTTCAATCTTCCAAGATTACCTGCAAACCAATCATAGCCTTGAATTTGCAAAGCTTTGTACCATCCAATGCTTTGGTTAGAATATCTGCACATTGTTGATGAGTGGACACATATGATATTTGAATCTCTTTGCTTAGAACCTTCTCTCGTACATAGTGATAATGAACTTCAATATGTTTAGTCCTTGCATGAAAAATAGGATTAGCAGCCAAATGAATAGAACTCATATTGTCACCAAAAATAGTTGGAGTTCCAAACTCCAATCCAAGATCTTTGAACAATGTCTTCATCCACATAGCTTCTTGTGTAGCTATGGCAAGACCTCTATATTCAGCTTCAGTAGAAGAGAGAGCAACTGTGGGTTGCTTCTTGGATGACCATGAAATAAGCTTTGAACCTGCAAAGGTAAGATAACCTGAAGTGCTCCTTCTATCTTCCTTGGAGCCAGCCCAATCTGCATCAGAAAATAGCTTCAAACCTAAATCAGATACATAAGGATAATAAAGTCCTTCATTTATGGTTCCTTTGAGATACTTGAGAATCCTTTTGGCAGCATCCATATGTGGTTTCCTTGGTGTGTGCATAAATTGACTTAGCACACTCACACTGTAACATATATCTACTCTTGTCAATGTGGCATAGTTGAGACTACCCACTAGACTTTGATATGATGTGATGTCCTCTATGAGTTCACCTTCATGTGAGCTCAATTTGTGATTGACCTCCATTGGAGTACCTGCAATCTTACAATCTTGCATCTTGAATTTTGCCAACATGTCCTTAATGTACTTCCTTTGAGTGAGAAACAAACCATGATCTTTGTAGACAACTTCCAAACCTAGGAAGTAGGTAAGTGAACCCAAATCACTTATCTTGAACTCTTCTCTCATCTGATCTTTGATCTTCTTCATACCATCTGCATCATTTCCTGTCAATATAATATCATCTACATATACACATAGATAGATGACCTCAGAATTACTCTTTTTAATAAAGAGTGAAGGATCTGCCTTGCTTGGTTGAAAGCCTTTGTCCTGCAAGAATGAAACAAGCCTGAAATTCCAAGCTCTTGGAGCTTGCTTGAGACCATACAATGCTTTGTTAAGTTTACACACATAATCAGGATAAACTTGACTCTCAAAACCAGGTGGTTGTGCCATATATACCTCTTCTGTTATCCAACCATTCAAGAATGCATTCTTCACATCTAGTTGAAGTATCTTCCAATTCTTTGGACCACAATCAGGGGGTATGGTACAGCCCACTCCATCAGCCCCCCCACTACCCACAGATGCTGAGTTTGCATCCATGGCTACTTTGGCAAAGGATCCAAATTTTGACTTTGAAAGCTTCCTGCAGACAACCCACTTATCTGAGAGTGAGTGTTTCTCTGAGACCGACGGCCCTGAATCTTCATCCCAGAGAGCACGACCACATGGTGAAGCACGAAGAGTACATTGGGAGGATGAGGCACAATGCACGCAGGCGGGAGGCACACATGAACAAGTGGAGATGCAGAGGAATGAATCGAAGGAGAGTGAGGAGGATGCCCCTGCTTACACCGCACAACTTAAACGGCTCTACAAAACGATTAAGCAGGTACAAAAGAGGCATAAGCTATCACCGGAGGCAAATAGAGCGATGGTGAATCAAATGCTTCAAGCAGAGAACGCGGACCCCCATTTTGTCGAATCATTGAACCTTTTGGCGGAGACATATGGGATTATAGAAGCTATGAGGATCATGTTACATCGCAACCCTCCTCAATATGATCAACGAAGGATCGATACACGACCACGAAGGGGGAAGATGATTCAAATGGAAGTTTCTACCGCCCTCCCTACCACCACTCAAGAAGATGTCCACATGGCCAGCCCAACCAACAATGAGGAACCAGATGTAAATACACAGGTACCATCTCCACCATCACCTCCCATCCAACCCTCCGAAACCCTCACCACCAGTATTCCTGAACAATCAGCATTAACCCTTAGTGAAACTATACCACGCACTACCATTTCCCCATCCGCCCCTTTACCTCCTTCCACTAGTTCCAGCCAATTTTCTGAACCCCATATAGGTCACCCTGCCACCGATCAAACTATAATAGGTCACCCTTCATATCTCCCAGCCCTCGGACAGCCACTTGCCACTAGCCAAACCTTAACACACCCAATTCCAGTCACTGATACATTTCCTCTTTCCCAACCTCAGACCATTGAGCCCCTCTTCACCCCCTCAGAACCAACACAAGCCACCCTAACTCCATTGTTGGCAAACCTTGTAAATATGATGCGACAAATTGATGATTATAAGAGAAATTCCTTGTCCCAGCACACCTCATCCACATTCACACCCACCACTAACACACCGCCCACCATTCCCGTATTCACGATTCACACAACACACACAATCACGTCCGATCCCATGGACATTTCACCTTCCACAGGACCACTCACCACCACATTTGTCTCAACATCACCACTTGTAACTTCACGCACATCACCACACACACCCACTGTCAGCACAACATCCACCTTTCCCTTTCCCATTTCCTGACCCCCTGCATCTTTCACCTCCACCTCTGCATCCACCTCATTCAGTCATGCATTGGACACCATGTTCGAAGTCGCTGCCCAGCTTAAGGAAGAATACAGATTATTGGAAGAAAACAATAAGGAGTTGTGTACTCTGTCCTCCCACCTCCAGGCATGGGTCAATGCCTTGGAGTTAAGTAATACAACATTACAACACGAAGTGACCGCCCTCCAACAAGCGAATGCAGAGCTGGAAGCCAAGTATACGGAGACGGGTAAGGCTATGGAGGAACAACTGAGAGATCAGCTAGCCCGTAATGCAAGGCTACAAAGAAACATGGCTCTACTCCGACGACACCTAGCAGCTGCCCAAGAAGAAAATAGGAGATTACAGCAACAAAATCAAGACAACCTCGAAGCCGCCATAGAGAATACTCCAGGGGCACCCATCGACCCCGCTAGCTTCCGGGCTGTCCCTTCAGAAAGCATACAACAAATCTTGGAAACCTATGCCAACCTCTTAGAAGCACATGATCAGCTGGTTGACCAAGTAAAAGAGCTACAGAGATCCCAAGTGCCTACACCACAACCACCAGAAGCTAAAAAGATGGTCCATGCAGCCACTTCTCCAAAGCCCGAATCTTCAACAACCAATGAGGTACTTGAGCTACGACGACAAGTGGCAAAATTAAAGATCAAGTTGTTACAGTATGAACGACCCCCTTCTCCACCTGATCAACCACTAGAAGAAGAAGTAGTAATCATTCCAGTGGAGGAAACATTTGAAGACAACTATGCGCCTCAACCCCTTCCAGGAGGCAGAATCACGGAGGAAGGACAAGACACTTATGAAGAGCCCCCTTCGGCATGGATGAAACAGGTAGAAGAAATGGGGACAACTCAGGAGGAACGTATCTCCACTCAGATGCTGGCAATGAGGACCATTGAAGAAACCATACTTCAATCAGATTATTTCAGACACCTGGCCCCTAGAAGACTGATAACTAGTTCTGAATTACAATATAAATCCTATTTTGTATTATTAGCCGACTACAACGCAGAAATCAAAAGAGTCACTAACAGGTACCCCACATTCGCAACACAATTTGAACCAGAGGATATTCCAGAGGCAGCCAAAAAAGGGGCCATATTCCAACCCATCTGGAGGCAAAAGTTACTTGAAACCTATCCGGAAATGCTTAGAACATGGGACCACGCTCCCATGCATTTGAAGTATAACCCTTGCCTTGGACCAGTACAAAGGAGACGATCATGGAAAGCATTTGCTATAAAGGTTCGGAACAACGCAAATTGCAAACAATGGCTGAATTACCCCTCGACCGCACCACCAACAGGCACACCTACAGTAGCATACATGATAGCTACCATCAGACATTGGATGGCACCCCTCCACCCCATGCCAGATGTCGCTGCACAGATGATGCTTAAAATTTTGGACATGATGCAAGTGGTGCTAAAGACTTTTCGAAATGTACGTAATATCCAGCCACCAATTATGGGCTTCATCAACAGTAAATATGACCTACTTTATGATATGAGCACAACCCCGAGCATACGAGTCGCTTATGCATGGCACGCAAGAATCAGGTATCTCCCTGCTTGCTACAAGCAAACGTTTGATGATATGTTCACCACGGGGTTCTGGGAAGCACACTCAGAAGTGTTCGCGCCCCGCCCAACCCACCTACTACAACTATTCGCATGTGAACAAACAATGCACTCAGAGCTCTACACCACGCCACAACCTGACATGCCTGGAGTAGTAAATTGGGATGCCCTACAAAGAGATTTGGTCCGGGGACTACGGATTAAAGAACAAGAATTGGCAACTGACATATTACAACAGTACATTGATCAAACCGTGGAGCAGAGGTCTGTCAGAGACGATAGACGCTAGGGGGGGAGAGTGTTGGCATCATATGGGGAGAAGCAAGTACGGCATACATGCAGATCTAGCACTAAGGCAACCCATTAAATTTTTCCAAACCTTACATCATTTTAAAAGTGATTCTCATCACTAAAAATCCTTGTAAATATCGTTTCACCTTTTTGTAGCTCCATTTTGTACAAGCCGAGGAGTCCTCAAGCTTGAGGAGCCTTAGAAGTAGTTGCCTGCCAATTTTCATATTTTTTAGATCTCGTTTGATCCCTCAAATAAGCCCTAGAACCTAATTTTTAACTAGGCCGGACACTAGGTCTGGACAGGGCCAAAGCTCGTCAAAAACTATAAATAGAGCTAGAGAGCTCATTTTTGGGCTAGCTTCTTGTAGTTTTGAGCTTGTATGAGAACTTGGTTATAATAGAAGTGATTCCATTGTCTTACTCTCTTTGTTCTTGTCGTGTGTGCACGTGTGTGTGTATGTGTGTGCATGTTTGTATGCTTCTCACTCACATATTTGTGCCTTCACTTGCTCGAGGTCTTCATACCATCCTCATGTCTTCCCGGATTGACATTAAAGGAGGTGCTACTCATCACTGAGCTACATTGGTACACTCGGGTTAGAGTCTGGTTTGATATTCATGGACTTGATATGGACAGATTTCCACCTTTTCAGTATGACCAAGACTCTCCTCACATGTACCTCTCCAATCATGAGAGGAATGTTCTGCTCAGACAGGATCTTTGGCAACTCTACATTAGTCAGACGTGGCACACAATCTCCAATGTAGAGATACTCAAAGAAAAAATAAAGAAAGAAATCAAGACGGAGGTGGAATCCACTCACGAGAGCTAGGTGGAAGTAGTTCACAAGAGAATTAAGAAAGAGGTTAATGAGGATGCACGGAAGGAGGAGCTCACTAGTGCATATTTGATGAACCAAACCGGATCTTTTTTCCATTCACAAAATTTGATGAATATGGTGCTATGTGGTGCATTAATTTCAGGGTTACAAATTTTGAATTTTTGACTTCGTTTTTCAATGTTGACTCTTAATCCCCTAGCCTGATGTGTTCGTGAATTTCTCTCATCGATTTCAACCACCTTGCCTTCCATAGCTCACGAGTCACTACTCAGCCCCATTGAATCATCCTTGAACTTTCCATAGCTCAAGAGTCAAGCCTCAAGGGTCAGCCCCACCTCAGCCTTGGCCCGCCGCCCTTCAGGCATTCACCTCAACTGCACACACACACACACACACATTTTCAGAATCTTAGTCCGAGAGTCCAAAGTCGATTCAAGAATAGAGAGAGAGAGAGAGAGAGAGAGAGAGAAACCTACAATTGGTACCTAAGAGGCTAAGAGCTTAGAAGTTTCAAGTTAGATCTTAGACACTAGAGCCCCTTGCAAGTTGCCTCTTGAGTCTTGACTCTTGCCACACATCATCATGCCTTATGGTATTTCACCTTTATGGTGTATCCATACCACTAATAATGAGTTGGTGAATACTACCAGATCTTGTTCTGGTATGAGGAGATGGACGTGTAAGTTTTGTGGTAAATCCTTTAGTACCACAATGTGTACCTAAGTGACGACTTAGGGACTTGTGACAAAAGAGACTATTCCTCCATCACCAGCAAGTACATATAGTGGGGATGATCACACATTTAAATTATCAATCCTGAAAGTATCTTGAACCTAACCGAGTGTATGAATATGTGCACTTACACAATGGTCAATGAAGTGGTATAGCTACCATTGCATGCACATGAGTGCCATCACTCACATTCATCACTTACATAGATGGAAATGGTGTCACGATACATGAAACAGTAGTAAGCACAAAAATGGAATTTTCTCTTAGCTCCAAACTCGGAATATGTCAATAGCAGGTTCCTTTCAAAGCTCTCAACGAGACACATCCAATGATCATACTCTTGTCTAATTTTGGAAAACTTGCTTCAACTTATAAGCAAAAATGTTAGCTACACAACTCACCTAGACTCGCCACACACCTCCTCACGCTTCATACACATTACACACTTCAGAAAAGCAATGAAATGGATAATAACACTTCCATGCACTCAACTCAAGCTACAATAACACATGCAAGCTCACAAGCAAGGAGGTACAAGAGGAAAAAGCGGAAAATTCGAAAATCTTAGTTCTCCTTTACTCACAATGGCAAAAAGTCTTTACAAAGTGTCACAAAATGACTTATATACATGTGCCCTAAAAATGGTCCTTTCACACAAGAGACTGTCACTTTTATTGGAAAACTCTAATCTCCTATTATGTTACAAGGATTATGATACAATGTTTGGGATTTATGCATCTAGATGACTCCTCTAGTGCATTTACATGGCTTTATGAGATTTTCCTAGAAATTTGAAGAAGAAAATTGATGCTCATAATTGAAAATTTTTGGGGGCTCCTTTTCTGTGTCTTTTTCCTCTGCAACACTCTCCCCCTCTTTGTCTCTATCGTCCCTTGACAGGCTTTGCTTCTTGCCCCTAGCTTTGTGTCTGTAGTAGCCCTAGTTCCTTATGACTTGATAACATCTTTATAGTTGACCACTACCACCTCCTGTGGAAGATGTGAAGGTGTAGACTACCAGTTGTCAAGGAACGAATCATAACTCGGGACCTGGTGCATTGGTTTTGGCCTATTCATTTCTTTTCGCTACACGCACCTAGTGGCTAGAGTGACATCGATATTGGTCACTCTTCGTTATGCTTCAACCTCCTCAGTAGGGTACTTGAGCATCCAAATGGGTTGAGCTTTTATTTCTTATTTGCCATGCTCGGGTCCTCCCTATTTCTTGTTAAAGTCTGATGCGTTGTGAAGCTTGATACATGCCCCTATGGGGCTTTGGGCAGAGGGTGGAGCTTTCTATTGAGCAGTCTTTCTTTTTTATTTTCTTCTTCTTCATCTTTTTCTTGATTCTCGTGTCTCTCCTTCCACATGTCCCCCCTCCTTAACTTTCTCATCTTCGACAGGCTTTGGAAGTCGACAAGAGTATGTCTTGCATACCTTTTTCTCTGTATCATTTAGCGAATTTGCTTCACGTATCATTAACTGCTTCCACTGTTCTGACTTAACTCCATCGTGGAGTGCTTGTCTATGGTTGGCAAAGAAACTTAATTCATATGCTACCATTCGTGCATTTAGGTTAGTACACATCTTTAGGAATATTTATGAATCTATCTCGAAGAATCCTGTGAAGAATGCTTCTTTGAAAGTTTGCATATAAGTGTTGGGCAAAAACATTAGTCTTGAATAGTAGGCCATGATAGTGAGTCAACTTGGCATGACAAAAAGGTCGAAAACTAGTATATCCGTTCCTTGATTAATACCAATGAAATTCAAAAAGGTGTATTCTGTGTGCTTGAAGACTTTGAGTACTATTAGGATCATACTAAGTATTTTATTCGTTAATTTGATAGTGAGATTTGGGACCTTGGCATACTGAGATAACCAAAATTCAATTGTCCTCACCATGTACTCTTCTGTGGGGAGGTAGTTATGTGGCGGGCTCGGTAGTGAGGGAAAATTGAGCCACTGTTTATTTATTTTACCTTGACTTTGCAAGTCCCAAAATTTTGGCGATTATCATCGATGTGGCACAAGAAAAAAAGTTGGATTGACTTGGAGTAAATATGGTGCCTCTTGCCAGTGCACCCTCAAGGTTGGATTTTTCTCCAAAAATTTTCTTCTCCAAATAGAATCGGCGGCTTCGAACTCTTGTTGAGTATAATTAAAAGTGTTAGTCTTGAAGTTGAGCTGCACATCCAGATCCTTCCCCATGTTCTTGATGTATCTTCAGGTTTGCTCTTTCATGATTCCATAAGGGAGGTTGAAGGGCTTCATTATCTCATCTAAATCTTTGCTTTTGATATGAGCCTCTTTCATGACTTTCACTACCTCATTTTCAAAATTTTTTGTGAGACTAGACACCAGTATGCCCTTTCTTTCTAACTTAGTTCTGTAGTATATGGCATTGGATGGTCATCAGATTCGCATATAGCCGTCTTCCTTATTGATGAAGCAATTATTGGGGGAGAAGGAGGGTGTACCTCAGTCTCATCAGTAGCCGTTTTGGATGGTTGCACTACTGGCATCCCCAAGTTCTTTGCTTGTTCCAATTGTGCTCTGAGCTCTGCTATGATTTGATCTTTCTCTTCATGGTGTATTTTACTAGCCTTGAGCTCATCTTCAATTGTTGCCTTAGCTTCACAAATGATCCTCACTTGATCGACATCTTGAATACATTGCTCTGTGTATTTTTGCACTGCCTCTCTCCACTTGAGTCAAGTGTTTTGTTGTTTGCTGTATATTTTGCTTCTAACTCAGCCTGTTTCCTTTGCTCTTTTGTCAGCTAATCTTCCATTTGTACCAACTTTGCCTTCAGTTCTTGTATTCCTTCTCCTTCTATGATCGTGCTTTTGAAAGGTTGATTTAACAGAATGGAGTTCATTAATTCTTTGTTCCTTGTACGTAGGTTGTTTGTTTCATCCATATATACTTTAATTTGATTTTTTGATAGCTTGCTCCAATTTTTCATTTGTACTTTCTCCGCTTCATACATTTCCTGTTGCTTTTTCGATGTTTTTACTTCATTTTGAAGTTCTGAAATAGATATAGTTACCTCTTTTAGTTTTTTTTTTTTTTTTGCAACATGTTCTCCTCCTATACATGATTTAATTCATCCATCTTTGTTGCCAATTCAGCTGTTTTAGGTGCGAGTTCCTACTGACTACTTATATTCTTAGCTGAGAGCTCCTTGCTCATGGTCTGGAATCGACTTTTGGCTTCAAATAATTTTGCTTTTGCTTTATCTTTGTCCATCAATATGTTTTGGGTAGTCATGGCTATGTCAATCATATTTCTGACGATTGGCTTTAGCTGATGTACATCTACATTAAGCCATGTCTATGATATAATGGGTTCTTCACCTGTTCGCACATCTTTTCCTTGTGCAACATGTAGTGTTTCTTGATTTGGCTACCTGATATGTATTTGCACTCTTGGCTCAGCCCTTTCAGTTGTGGTTGTGGTATCTTGTGCTTCGATTTCCTGAGATTGTACCTTTTGAGAATCAACTACCACATCCAAGGGTAATGGTTCAACAACCACTCGGATTGGCATGGTAAGTTCTTGCTCTTCTTGTATCTCATTGATGTCTTGTGTTTTCTTGAGAGGTATGACTGTTCTGGACTTGGGAGGCGACATTTCCTTGAGTGATATCCTTGTTTGTTCATTGAATTGGATGGTGTGCATCCTTCCCTATTGTTCTTCAATCATAGGTTGGGGTTGTTCCCTTTGCTCACTTTCCTTTTCCACTTGATGTTGTACTTGATTCAAATCATCCCATTCTTCTCCCACATGCTCATCCATGTGTATATCAGTATTGAGTGTATCATGGTCTTGGGTTGATTCATCTTCTGAGCTTGAATCGTTTAAACTCAGTTCTTTATACCTTTCGTGTTGGGATATATTCTTGCCTGCTTGTAAGGATCTTTATTGTTTACTCGACTAGTAATAGTGGTGGCATTGTGCCATAAGGTTTACATGACCTCTCGTATAAGCATGGGTTGCTTCTAATGCTGTGGAGAGATCCCTTCTCGTAATAACTCATGCTACTATTAATGGTACCTTTGGAAGTGCATGCAGTCTCTTTGATTGTGGAGTTTCAAATGTCTTCGCAGCTCTAGCCCATTTTGCGGCTCTCGTGGTGGTTTGTGAGCTAGTGCCAACCTCTTCCATGATGGTAACACCCTTCATTTTCTTGGGTATAGTGGCATTCTTTACATATTTTGACATTTCAGCTGTTGAAATCATAGTTCGCAAGAATTCTTTCATGTATAAGGCCTGATAGATAAGCAAAATTAAAGTAGAGCTTCCATTTAAAAACTTCTTATGTCCCCATAGATTTTTGGCTTCGAAGATCCACTCTTGGACGTACGAAGTCAAATTGATTTGGTTACCAATTTGCTTGACTGCATGGGACAACAACTACACTACCACTTTCTATGGGGCTATGTATCGATGCATATTTGGAAAACAGAAGTGTTGATGCATGAGTCATACTTCTTCTTCAATGTAAACTCTATTAATATCCAAGAAGGTCCTTTTCTTAGCCTCATGGCATTCATCCTTCATATCAGTGACACCATCCTTGGTCCAGTCGAATCCTATCTTGATCAGCTCATGAGTGAATCTAATAGTCTATCACTCTTCGTTTATATCTAATACCATAGCTCCTAGGACAGATGGCTTGTCAAGCACTAGATGTAGAGTATTCATTACTTGGGTACACCTTTCAAAGTCAGATTTGTAGATATGAAGCTTCGAATATGCTTCTATTCCAGCTTGTGCCCATACATCCACTATCCTTGGCATATCATGCAAGATTCTAAAGTCTTGAGTCATCACTGGAAATTGATGCTCTTTATCCATGATTTTAATGGTGATGAGGAACAAATGTTTGCTCGCTGGGTTATCATCCCAAAACTAGTGTCTGTGTGCCTTAATGGCCAATTCTAGAGGAAACTCCAATATTTCAGCATTGTAAGTGGCTTCAAAATCAAAGGATGCCTCTTGCATAGCTTCAAAGTTAGAGGAAGCCATCTGATCTTTTAACAAAACTTTAGCTCTTTAGCTGAAATGAAAACAGAAAACATTAGTGACATAGCTGAAGAAATTTTATTTTCGTTATTATTATTTTATAGTACAAAGTGTTTCCTATTCCCACTGAGGGAAATGTGCGCTCTTAGTGATACAGAGATGATGATGTGTTGAATGCATGGTCTTGGAATGTGATCCTATTATGCATACTCGAGATGCATTTCACTCAACATGAGTGTAAGAGGAATTTTTTACCTTCATCAATGGTAATGCCATTCTCAACTTTGGAATCCACATCTTCCTGGTTTTGGTGCCTTGAATGTCCTTCTGAAATCCCCTTGTGTTTTCTAGAGTTATTTGGTTTCTTTGTACTTTCACTTTCCACTCGTATCGTCGCTTGGTGGGAACTCTTGTTTGTTCATCTGGTGGTATTTTCTTCATGGGAGTTCTTTGTTGTTGGAGTTAGACGTCTGCGGAAGCATGCCAACAGCACAAGGAAGAAGAAGAAGCTTGGAGCACAACACACAAGACTGAATGTATTACTAGAGAATGTACAAAGATAAGTAACCCATTAGGGCAATAGGCGTATCTACAAGCCAGGGGGCAAAAACCTCCTAAAGAGGGAAAAAAGTGCCCCGGCGGTCCTAGAGTGTTCACACACATCACTACCTAAATATATCAACAAATCCCCCCTGGGAATGATGCGGTGAACAAGGAGCTAGCACTCATGTATAAGGAAGTTCCAAGCTATGTGTAAATCACTCCACGAAAGGAAGTAAGCCCAAAGCTTTGCGGAAAGCTTCAAACTTCTCCCTAGGCAGAGCCTTCATGAAAAGGTCTGCAATGTTCTCCTCTGTGGGCACATACGCCAAGCTGATCTCCCAAGCAGAGAACCTCTCCCTGACATAATGATAATGCACCTCAATGTGCTTAGTGCGAGCATGGAACACAAGGTTCCTCGCCACTACCAATGTGCTCTGACTGTCAGTGAAGATGGTAGTGGCAGAGGACTAACCAACACCCAAATCAGCCATAAGGCGTCTGAGCCACACACACTCAACAGTAGCTATGAAAGCTGCCCTATACTCAGCCTCACAACTGGAAGTGGCCACAGTAGGCTTCTTCTTGCTCAACCAAGATATACGTGAGCTACCAAGCATGAAGCAAAAGCCACTAGTGGACACACAAGTGTCATAGCAACCAGCCCAATCTGAGTCAAAAAAAGCATGCAAATCTGGCGGTAGTGATCCCCCCTTGGGATAAAACAACCCAAGTAGTCGAGGACCACTCAAGTAGTGAAAGATGCACTTAACCGCCTTCCAATGCTTGACACCTAAGCAATGCATAAACCTTCTCATCTATGAGATAGCAAACTGAATATCTGGCCGAGTAATGCATAAGTAAATCACGCATCCAACAGCCTGCTGATAGAGGACAGCATCAAATGCATCTCCAGCATCATGAAGACTCAATCGTAAACCTATCTCCATAGGAGTGGCAATAGGCTTACAGTCTTCAAGGCCAAAATGTTGCAATAATGTGTCAATATATTTCGTTTGACACAAATCCAATGCACCATCAACTTGCATAAATTGAATGCCCAAATAGTGATGCAAATGCCCCAAATCAGACATCTCAAATGAGGCATGCAAATCAGCCTTAAAATCAGCAATATGCTTCTCAATAGGACATGTGAGCAGCGTGTCATCAACATATACAACAATGATCAGAAGCACATCATTAGCACGCTTAACATATAAGGTGCTCTCAGTCGGACTGTTCACAAAACCATATGCAATCAGATAGGCATGTATCTTCTCATACCAAGCACGTGGTGCTTGCTTTAAACCATATAATGCCTTCTTTAACATGCACACCTGGTTTTCATGCCCATTTTGCACAAAACCACGGGGCTGAAAAACATACACTTCTTCATGCAAGTCACCATTGAGAAATGCAGTTTTAATGTCCAACTGATGTACATTCCAACCATGATGGGCTGCAACTACACAGATGCTCCGAACAGTAGTCATACGACATGTGGGTGCAAAGGTCTCATCAAAATCAATGCCTCTTTCCTGTGCATAACCCTTTGCAACAAGCCTAGCCTTATACCTGTCAACTGTACCATCAGGTTTATGCTTCAGCTTGTATACCCACTTAGTACCAATGGCTTTCTTGCCAGGAGGCAAGTCACATAAAGACCAAGTACCATTCTTCATTATAGCATCATATTCAGATTGCATAGCAGCCATCCAATTTTCTAAATGTTGTGCTTCATCAAAAGAAGCAGGCTCATTCTTATCACAGAGACAAGATGCACCAATAGCATAGCAATCTGATGGAAAGGAGGCACTATGAGAGCCTGAACGAGTATGATATGACAAAGGTGCATCTAATTTGTTGTCACGCAAAGTCTGCACCAGCCATTTTGGCATAGTTTTTGCCTCCTCAATATCAGCTCTCTCATCAACAAGTGCATCATGTAAATCTGCATCAGAAATGGGATGATCTGCATCATTACATGAAACGTGCAAAGGCTAAGAAGTTGCCTCATTAAGACCAGCAGTAGACTGTCCACCTGTAAAAAGAGGCATCAAAGTATCATACATGTCTTTGGAGCTAACAGATGTCTCCTTAGTACATGAAAGCAATGGCTGAACATCATCTTCAACAAAAACAACATCACGGCTAACCAGAATGCGTTTAGTCTGTGGATGATATAGACGATAGCCTTTACTTTCAGAACTGTACCCAACAAAAATACATTTTACTGCCTTATCATCCAATTTTCTACGATGTTGTTCAGGCACTAGTGCATATGCCAAACAACCAAAAACCCACAGATGAGCAAAAGATGGCTTGCGATCATGCCAAGCCTCATATGGAGTGATAGACTGCAGCGCTTTAGTGGGACACCTGTTAAGTGCATATGTTGCACACATGACAGCCTCAAGCCAGAAACTATGTGGTAAAGCATGACTCTTGACCATACACCTCGCCATCTCCATGAGTGACATGTTCTTCCATTCAGCAACTCCATTCTGTTGAGGTGTATACGGCATTGTACACTTGTGTTTTATCCCACATTCAGCCAGAAATGCATTAAAATCAGAAGACATATGTTCCCCCCCTCTATCAGAACAAAGGGTGCCCATTTTACATCCTGACATATTTTCAGCCAAAACCAAAAATTGTTTGAAGCACAAAAACACTTTGGACTTTGCCTTCAATGGATATACCCATGCATGCCTGGAAAAATCATCAATGAAAGTCATGAAGTAAAGATAGTTTCCAAAAGAAGGTGTCTGCATAGGACCACAGACATCACTATGTACAAGCTGCAATTTCTGTGTAGCCCGAACTGAACCATCTTTTGGAAAGGAGGAATGCTGCATTTTGCCCAAAATATAGCCTTCACATACATGTTTTCCAGGTGCCTCAAGCTTGGGCAAAGAAGACACCATATCAGATTTCTGCAGGCATAGCAAACTAGCAAAATTCAGATGACCAAAGCGTGCATGCCAAAGCTTTGCATCTGACATAGCATGAGAATCATGAACTGCACATGCCGAATCATTCACAGATCTTTCATAGTCTATGAGCTTATACAGCCCACGACATAAAATGCCAGAAGCAATAATAACATCGCCATTGAACTGTACATCTGTCATCAACAAATTTCACAACCAAGCCAATCTTGGCTAATGCAAAAACTGATAACAGATTCTTCTTGATCCCTGGCACAAATAAAGCATCTGACAAGGTGAAAGAACTACCATCAGTAGTAGTCAGAATGATCTTACCAACTCCCATAACAGGATAAGAGGAGTTGTTGGCGCATGTGACAGTATTCCCTGTAGGGGCAGGCTCGAGTGAAGAGAAGAAACTCCGCTGCGAGGTAATATGTTTGGTTGCCCCACTATCAAAGTACCAAACATCTGAGTCCACTGCAGACATGCACTGCTCATGAGAAGATGGATCAAAACTCCAAACAGTAGTAAACGCCCATTCTTCTTCTTGCACAAGATTAGCAGACTCTATTTTTGGTGTAGAGGCTTCTGCAACAACCATTCCAGCCTCCTTTTTCTTTGGCTCTTTTGCAGCCAGTTTTGGACAGTTCTTTATGATATGATCATTCCCTTTACAGTACTTGCAAAACAATTTCTGCTTTTCTGATTTCTTCTCATCTTTATGCTGGTTCTTCGAATGTGCAGCATTTGCAGACTTCTGCTTACTAGTAGAAGAGCTCCATTTTCCTTTGCCCTTCTGAATAGCTAGGAAAGCTTGATCTGCAACACGCATAATGGACCTATTCTGCCTAGACTGATCTTCCTGTAACAGAACAGAGACTAACTCCTCAAATGACAAGGCATTTGGATTGCCTTCCATCAATAATTGAAGAGTAGAAGCAAAACTCTGATATGAATCAGGAAGACCATTCAGAACGGTCTGCACAAGTGAGCTATCTAGTATAACCTCATTAGCAGAAATCAACTGTTCCTTCAAGTCTTTGATTTTTGTTAGAAAATTGTCCATAGAATCACCTTCATTCATGTGCTCACTCTCCAACTGTTTTCGGAGGTAAGCAACATGAGCCTCATTCCTAGCCTAGTACAATGTGGTAAGTGTATCCCAAGCATCCTTTGCTATTCTGCAAGAGCGAATGTGAGGAATAATAGCACGTTTGACAGACAAAGCTATCAATGCATGTGCTTGAGCATCTCTGCCATCCCAACAAATTTGCTCTACAGTAGGTGCAACAGAAACAGTAGCACGAACAGGAATCTGTAGAATATCATCTTCGACACCATCTCCATCAGCTTCAATACCTGTATTTGCAGTACCTGTAGTCGCAGGTGTAACAGGACGTCTTTCAACACCCTGCACAATGTTCCACAGTCCTTTTGCAACCAATACATGTCGCATCATATAAGCCCATAATGGGTAGTTGGTACCATCCAACTCATCCTCAACAGCCAATATACAGAATACATCACTGCTTTCAGCCATGGTCGGTGACTAAAATACCTTGATGCGAAAAATTGATTGTATCTCAAAAAGTTGAATGGAACTGCCCAGATGAGTTCTGTTAAACATGTACCAGACTTTGTGACGCTTATACTGGCGAATCGAAACAGGTATATACCTTTGGCGCAAAAAGACAAAATAGCCTACACAAGCACTACGATAGTGCATTCGAAGGCCGAAACGAGCTCAGATTGTGATTTTGGCACCACAGAATGAAGTTGTTTTGATCTCTGAAACACCTTGAGTATGCTCACCAAATTTCATGCGAATCTGAGACTGCAACCGGAGGTGTGTCCACGATGCCCTAGATGAAGCGGCGACCTGCTCTGATACCAATTATTGGAGTTAGACGTCTGTGGAAGCATGCGAACAGCACAATGAAGAAGAAGAAGCTTGGAGCACAACACACAAGACTAAATGTATTACTAGAGAATGTACAAAGATAAGTAGCCCATTAGGGCAATAGGCGTATGTACAAGCCGGGGGAAAAAAACCTCCTAAAGAGGGAAAAAAGTGCCCCGGCAGTCCTAGAGTGTTCACACACATCACTACCTAAATATATCAACATTTGACTCCTATAAGGTTTCCTGTATGACTTTGATCTCCAAGTAGAGTTCGTGGTTGCTCCTTGGTGGTCTTGATTGCTGTCTTGGATATCCATATTTGGTTCCTTGAAAGGTTTAGGTGCCTTCAGTTTCTTTAATATCCACACTTGCACCATTTGTGTGGACCCATCTTTGATCGGTTGGTTAGGTTGTTGTCGCCTTCGATTGAACTCCCTTTGGTTCTCTTTCACCTGATTTTTATAGGTCTAACTGAACCTTGTGAATCCATATTTGCCGCATTCTTTTTCTCATTGGTCTATGAATTGGGGGAAATTCTATTTTTGGTTGTGGGACTCTCTGTCTCTTGCCAGTAATAAGAACTTTACTTGTTCCCTCAAGTTGGCTAGATTGAGATGAAGGGCTTATTTGAGTATCATGTGTAAGAAGATTAGGGGTTCTTAGGTTTTGTTCAGAGTCGCAAGCTAGTTGATTAGGGCTTGACAATGGTATAGATTCACATGCAGGCAGGCATTCGCTATTGTTACACTTCAGATTAACCGTCTTTAGAGGTTTCTCATCTAGTAGGCTAAAGACTTCTCTTTGTCTAATCTTAGCGGATATGTAGCCTAAGGCTAACTAGATTGTCACCTTGAATTCATATATCTAATCTTGGACTAGCACTAATTCCTCCAATAGGTCCTTATCCTCAAAGACTAGAAGCTTTTGTTGCATCGAATTGTTACCCAAATGTAAGGATAGGATAACTTCTCCTAAACATTCAATAGTGTTTCCTCATATGCCCATCATATATGCCTTAGTTGGGTTAAATGATGCATTTAAGTGTCAAGCTAATGAAAAGCATATTGTTGAGCCCATAAAAGTCATATTGGTCAAAGTCAACTACAGTCAAAGTCAAAAGGTCAAAGTAAACTGGTCAAATTCAACAAGGTCAAAGTCAAATTCAACAGGTGCAAAGTCAAGGTGCTAAAGTGCAGGTGTCAAAGTGCACAGGTAGTGCACAATTAATTGTCTACAAAGGGTAAATTGGAGAAAGTGGGTTGCAGGTTGCAGAGGTATTTCTCTAATTTCCCTAAGGCTCAAAGTGTTTTTAAATTATTTTGGAAGGTTCAGGTGAACCCTCTCTTATGTGCAAAAGTGAAGACTTAAAAGGAAATGTGAAGGTATGTGAAGCGGCAGCGTACGCACAGGGGAAAGTATGGCCCCCCAATTAAAATTTTTGGTTTTAGTCTAAAGTCACTACAGGACAAAACAGTGAGTCGTTGGCTTCCACTTCTGAAGACAATCTTGGGACATCAAAGTGAGCACCAAGATACTCGTGCAGTTAGGAGCGTACGTGAATCGACACACTCAAAATCAAGGCAAGGACTATTCTTGGACAATGCTAGAGTAAGCAAGAGAAGCACAGTCTAAGTGAAGTAAGAGAGAGAAGTGCAAGAGACACCAGTGTGCGACACAGAGAAGTGGAGTTGAAGGAGTGCATGGAGAGTGACTAAGGGATTGTGCAGACAGTGCTAAGCTAGTCCCCTAAGGATCTCAAGGTCTCTTTGCAGTGTGCGCGTGCCGACAAAAGGTATTCATTCCTCCCCCTTAGTGGAAGCTTGGTGCAAGGTGTGCACAAGGATAAGCTTGAAGCAGGTGGAGGTCTGGTGCAGAGGAGGCCGGCGGCAAGAAGACTTTGGGGTATTTGGTATTTTGTCATTGAGCACTCTGTGGGATTATGCACAGAAGTATTGGCTTGTATTGTGCTTCAAACATTGTAATTGTCTTACGGTAATCAATCGGCAGAGGCTTCCAAGGTGTATTTCCTCTCCTGGTCTTTTCCTTTTCTCCTCAAACCCTCAAACTCCTCCTTGTCTAAGAATCCCCCAACACATACGCAACTTAATGTTGCCCCGGTATCAATCAATGCATCCACTAAGTGATATTCCTCCGTTCCCACTCCTAGATTTAAGTAAGGTTGCCTAACTTGTCATCCTATAGTCTTGGTTTCCAGTGCCCTATAGTTGGCTATGGGAATTGGCTCCTCTCCTTGTCAATATCTTTCATCTCTCTCTCATCCATTCTTTTCGCTTCCGTATTCATTCTAGTGCTTCAAGCCTTGCTTCTTCTCGAATTCTCTTATCTGCTTCCCTTCGGTTCTTTGCATTCAGAAGTCTACTCATCATCTCACCCATCAAGGGTTCTAAATATTTCTTCACATGACAGCCACTTATATAATTAGGTAGAATTTCTAGGGTGGCTAGATTCACTCCTCCACTAGTAGGAATACAATTGATTACCAATGGTCCATGTCCTCGCTTTTGCAATTTTTTGTGTGTTGCTTTAAAGTGTATACCAAGACTAAATCACCTTCCTTGAGTCCCTTATCTTTAATATGGGCATCATAATATGCTTTTTGTCACCTCCAAGCTGCATAAATACCTACTACTGCCTGTAATCTAGTCTCATGCAATCTTTCAATTTGATCCAATTATTAGGACAATTCGTGTCCAGTCCACTCATACTTCTCAGCTGCTCGAAGAGTAGGAATCAAGAAATCAATTGGTAAGATTGCATTCTAACCATACACTAGATTGAATGGTGTTGTACCTATAGCAGTCTTGTATACGACTCGAAAAGCCCATAAAGCATGATGTAATCGTTTATCCAAATCTAATCATCTATTATTCATAATCTTAGTTAAAATGGTACATAACAATTTATTGGAACTTTCTGCTAGTCCATTGGCTTGTGGGTGATACGGGGCTGATTTCTTATGAATTACTAGGAATTCATTCATCAAATTTTCTATTACTTCGTTAATGAAGTGTGTGCCTCAATCACTCACAATTTCAATGGGTAATCTGAATCTTGTAAATATGTTTTCGAAGAGAAACTTGGCAGTGGTTCTTGCATCATTCTTCTTTGTGTCCTTTGCTTCCACCCATTTGGTCAAATAGTCCATGGCCACTATTATGTACTCAGCATGAGAACCTTTAGCAGGTCGGCTAATCGGTCCAACAAAATCTATACCCCACTTAGTGAAGGCTATAGCACTAATCATAGGTCGCAACGGCATTTCGTCTCTTCGGATGGGGTATTTTGTTCTTTGACACACATCACACCTCTGGACATATGTTGTCGTATCTTGAAAAAAAGTTGGCCATCATAATCCAGCAAAAAGAATCATTTTTGCAGTTTTATCGGTTGAAAAATGACCTCTTGTTGCTCCTGTATGGGCCATCTCCAAAACATGGATATATTCATCTTCATGTACACGTAATTGTAATTGATTGTCTTATCCATGTTTAAACAATTGTCTTCCTATAAGGGTATAATCTTTACTTTTCTCCTCCATAGCCCGTTTTCTTGCTAAGTTTGCCCCTTTTGGGTATTCATGTGTCTTTAAAAAGTTCACTAAAGGTAAACTCCATCTAGGTGCTATTATGGAATAGCATAGCGTAGAGTTTTACTCTAGTCTTTCCTCTTGACATGTGGGGCAATTTGTTACATGCAAATGAACATCTTTGCGCATCTCTAGCCAATACACTCCTAACCTTTTTAGTTCTTATAATGTACCATTGATACTTCTATGTTTCTTCCATGGATTTATGTGGGAGTGTCTCAACCAAGTCTCTTGTTCATCCTCATCTACACACCTCAGAAGAAGTCCACTTGAATCTTGATTATATAGGCTTCCTACCACAATGTGAAGATTCCTACTCTTCCATAATTGTTGGGTTTTATCTGAGTTAATCCTATGACTATGTCCATGCATAAGTATAGGTATTAATTTTTCAGCCCACTGTGCACAAACTTTCAAGTTAAAAAGATAGGTGTCAGGCAGATCATCCGCAACTCTAGTTGGGGGTTCTCCATGGATCATTCAAGACAGCTGATCAACTCGGATATGTGTGTTTCCTTTCTTGACCACTACTTCAAAATCAAATTCCATTAAGAGCAAAAACCATCTTACTAGTCTTCCAGTGTTACAGGGTTTATTGTCTAGGTATAACAGAGCCTGGCGATCAGTAAAGAATTTGAATTTTTTTTCCAGTAAATAGTGTCTGAATTTCTTTACAGCATAAACCATTCCTAATCCCTCTTGTTCAGTGGTGGTGTAATTACATTCAGCTTGGTTGAGCTACCTGCTAGCATAGGCTATGGGGCGATTTAGTTTCCCTTCATCTATAGGATGTGCTAAGATGCATCCTATGGAAAATTTGGAAGAATCCACATGGATATGGAATGGCTTGTTCCAATTTGATACTATTAGAATGGGTGATGAAATCAGTCTGTTTTTCAACTCATTGAATGCTTTCTTGTAATCTTCAATCCAATTGGACTGAGTCAATAAGCCATAAAGAGGTCAAGAAATTATGGGGTACATGTGGATAAATCTACGATAGTATCCACAATGTCCCATAAATGCTTATACTTCTTTTGCATTTTTAGGTCGGGGTAGTTCTAGAATAACTTTGATCTTGTCTTCATTTATGGATATTCCGTTCTTAGACACTATATGTCCTAAAATTTTTCCTTGTCGTACCATGAAGACACATTTTTCTGGGTTTAAACAGACTCTGTATTGTCTACACTTTTCAAAAATTCTCCTCAAATCGGGTATGTGATCCACTCTTTGAGAGGAATAGGTGCACAAATCATCCACGTATACTTCCATGCTTTTCCTAAGGAATTCCTTAAAAACATGACACATTAATCTCTGAAAAGTGGTTGGAGCATTGGTTAGGCCAAATAGCATATACTCCCCATTTCGTGGCAAATGTAGTTTTGTGTTGATCCTTTGGAGCAATTGCAACTTGGTTTTACCCAAAGAATCCATCGAGGAAGCTATAGACTTCTTTGTCTGCCACTCTCTCCAAGAGGTGATCCGTAATGGCTAAAGGGTAAGTATCGCAAATAGTGGTTGCGTTAACCTTTTTGAGGTTAATGCAGACCCCCAATTTACCATTTTTCTTGGGTAAAACTACCAAGGGTGACACCCACTCTATGTCTTCGATTTCATATATGAACCCTGCTGCCAATAATATTTATCTATTTCTTCCTTGATTTTGGCAGAGAATATGTCATTGTAAGTGTATGGTCGTTGTATTGAAGGTTTAACATCAGGAGTCACGGGAATACGGTGTGAACAAATAGAGGGATCCACTCCTTTTAAGTCCTTGTATGTCCAAGAAAATACATCCCTATAGTTTTGAATCAACTCTATTAGTTCTCATTCTTCATTCTTTGACACATCTTTTTCGATGTAGGTGCATCTCTCTTCTTCCCGTTCTATGGTCACAGTGACTTTCTTGGTCTGTTCCTTATTCTCATATGCTATTCCTTCTTGCGCTTGTCATTTAGGCATTTGGATGGCAATTTTCTTTCCTCAAAATATTTTGTAAAATGTTCAAGAACTTTGAACTGATCTTGTGGTGTATTATTTTCCCTGATAGGTTCTCCTAAATTTATGTTTTCTTGTCTTCCTTTTGGTTTGAGGGTTTCTTTATGTTCTCCCTCTAAGTGATGTCCTTCTTCCTGGGTCTCAACCTCCATTTCTATACTTTCATAATCTTTTGTCCATTCTTTCTCTATCCATTCTCCTTCCTCTGTCACTTGTAGTACAACCATGCGTAGACTTACATCATATCCATCCTTGTCTATGCACTCGTTTAGGGCTAGGACTTCCTCATTGACACACAAATCCAATGTGGCCAATATGTCCATCCATCTGTGGGGCTCGATTTCTTCATCAGGGAACACTTGTGGCATATATGTTGGACCATCTACTGGTCTAGAGATTCCACAACCTAGTTACCACGTTCCTCTTTTTTCTTCTTCTCTCTTGTCTGCCTTACACATCCATAGTTGGGTGTCTTCATGCATCCATGATTGGTCCTTGGATCCCGCACTATGGATTGATAGTTCATACTCTTCTTTATGTATTGAGTTTCATTGTAGAGGTGGGACATCTCGATAAGCGTATGTATGGGGATTTATCCTTGTGGTTGTGCCCCTGTGTTGCAGGTATATTGCATCTCTTCCCCAATCTTGCACTACCCTTAGTTGTCTCATAAAAGGTCTTCCCAAGATCATCTCATAGTTACTTGCTCTCTCAAATTGGCAAATGGCCAACATGTGCTCGAAGTCTATTCCACATGTTGTAAGTACAACATTCTCTAACAATCCGAGAGGCCTTTTGGTGTGACCATCAGATAATTGTAATTTCATTCTTGTGGGTCGTAAAGCTGGTTTTCCCCACTTCTCCCATATTTCTTTTGTGGTTATTCCTACTCTATCTCCTGTTTCTAGAATTGCTTTCGTGGTGTAACCTAGAAACGTAATGGGTAGACATGTGCTACCTTCATCTCCTTTGTTGAAATCTCCTACTTTGACTACAGGGGCTTGGACTGTATGCACATCTTCATTGGCCTCCTTATTGACTGTCTTTACTTGCTTTTGCCGCATTTGCTTAGCCAATTTAGTCCATACTTGTGGTTTTATTTTCAATCATTCTTCCAAAGTTATGGAGCCTTGCACTTTTGTCTCCTTCAACTTTTGTGCTATATCTCTCGTCCTTTTGTTCTTATAGTTGGGGCATGATAAAGCTCAAAATTGCAGTCCACTCTCCCATGTAATTAGGTAAAGTGTTTATGCATTCCAATTCCTCTTTATCCAGTTCCGAATATTCCCCATAGTTTATTTCTTGGTTCATTCCTGGGTTCTTGGATGCATCTAATTCTTCAAAAGTCAGATCAGTTCCCTCAGCTTTCCTCCATCTTTCTTCGTGGAATCTAGCCCATAAATCCTCAGGCCAATTAGCTTCAACTTTTGGGATCACAAAACTTCTTTCATGGTTTTCAGTGGTTATGCTTTTGTCTTTCTCTACAATCCTCCTGTCTTTTGAAGGATCATGTGCTCCTATACATTCTTGAAATTCTCTATCAGATATTCTTTTCTCTGTGAGGCTTTGGATAGGTTTCAAGTGTATTTTGAGCAATTTCAATCAACTTTTTGCAGATCTCTAGCCTTTATTTTTCCAAATCTCCTCTCGGGTAACTTAATTCGTTTTGTTCCAAACTTGGTCCTGCTTTGATCTTGGATTGATATGCATTTATCCACATGGCTAGATCTTCGGGCATTCGATCAGCTAGAACTGACCCAACTTGTTGTTTCGGCTACTCTTTCTTCTCTTTAATAGAATCCTTAATAGTTATAGGATTCTTAGATTGATTTGGCTCTTCTTTGCTCTTCTCTTCCTCCTCCTTTTGAATCCACTTGCTTCTCAATTTTTCTCATCGAGCTTTCCACCTTTGAGTTCTTTTTACCTTGGAGTTTTCTTCAAACTCTTCTGAGTCTGCCACTATTTGAGGCATTGGTGTTTCTGGTTTGTTGGTTTCTTGCATGCCCGAATTCAGTCTTTCTGGACTTTCTTTAGCTCTTGCTCTCGTAATCGCCTTTAATGGTACTGTATATTCATTGTCACTTCCAGAAGACTCTACTACTTCTACTACGTTTACCTGAGTCGTTTGGTTCATCTTGTTACGGTTTTTAGGGTAATCCCTAAACAAATGCTCCTTTCCACAATTGCTACAATACCCTTCCCAAACCTTAAGTGGTGGTTGGTAAGGCAAAGTGCATTCCCTGATGAAATGGTCTCCTCTAGAGTGATAACAGGGTCCTCTAGGGATTGGAGGTCTAATCATGGGTCTAAAAGGTGCTTGGGCTCTTTGAGTCATGTACATTAATGTAGCATATTCAGTTGTATGCGTGTGAGTTGTCATAGGCCTCTTGTCCATAAGGGTGTTGCTCATAGGTCTTCTCATAGTTCATCGAGTCAGCTTCGTATGCATAGTATTCTCCCCAGTTTTGATCATAGAATCGATTATGGCTATCACGGCCAGTTAATGAAGTGGTCGGTACAGGGGCTCTCTCAATGTTCTCTTCTGTTTGGGCAAATTTCACTCAAACAACGTTCTGTGGGTGAGGTGGCTATTGTCCTAACATCGATTGTGGTGGATTGTATCATGGGTAGTCGTATGATCATTGAATGGGAGGTGGGTTCTAGTACTGAGGATATCTAGGAAATTCCCTTCCTTGGTCTCTAACTAAGTATACATATGGCCTGAATTGTGGTGGTTGGACAGGTCTAGGTTGTCTATTGTAAGGACAGTTTTCAATATTGTGATTTGTGTATTTCTGTTTAATATTGCAATATTGAGCTTGATTCTGTGTTGGTTGTCGGTAGTAAACATATGGCGGTGGTGGAACAATTCCTCTATTGCACACATGAGAAGGATGATCCCCTCCACAATGTACACATCTCATAAGCATTGGCATCCTTAGCAAGGGTTGGGGTAATTCTTTTGTCCCTGCACACCTAATTTCTTGGCCACTCTGCAATCTCCTCCACATTGTTGTTCGAACTAAAGATGTTGCTATAATTATCCTCACTCTTATTCTTAGTTTGGGGGATCTTCAAGTCTTCTGATAGGTTGTCTTCCAGGTCTATACACTCCTTCAAGCATTCACTCAATGTTTGGAATCTCTTTACATAAAATAGTGCTCTTAGAGATCCATTGACTAATCCTTCCAAAAATAATGAGATCATTTTTTGTTATGTAGGCCTTTCTTCAGTGGGGCATCTATCCACATATTGCTTAAACCTCCTAGCTGCCAAACGAACTGACTCCGTAAGAGGCTGTTTGAAGCTGTGAATCAAAGATGAAAAGTTATTCTTAATACCAATCTTTGTAAATTCTTCAATAATTTCCTGAAATACTTGTTCCATATTTAGGAAACTATTGGGTTGAAGAGGTTGGAGCCAGGCTAAGGCAGTATCCATGAGAGTTAAACCAAATGACTCATATTGAACCAAGAAATCTTCCACTTGTTCAACACGAATCACTTGCTTGAATTTGGCTATGTGGTTATAAGGTTCGCCAGACCCATCATAGTGGCTCCTCATACATTTGGCCACTTGAATTGTTCACAATCTTCTACCCAGTTCTAGTGGTCTGGGCATAACAGGAATGGCTCGATGTCTCACTTGAATGCCAATTCCCCTACCTATGGGTGGTCTCTCCAGAACAAGATTTTTGTTTCTTGGCTCTCCATTGGATGGGGGTTGATAGTTGGGATTGGCTCCTGGTATTGAAAATTGAACATTAGTCCTCACAGGAATGCCCTTTGTTGATCCTGCCCAAAGTTCTGATAGGCATAGCTTTGGTAAGTTCCTTGAGGGTTCTAGGAGATGGTTCCCTGGTCTCTACGGGGGAACATGGGAATGCCTTGACATCTTAATCGGGATCTTTCTAGATCCAAAATAGGCCAACAATTTCTCATATTTTTGTTAAGATAGGTAATTCGAGAGGGATCCCCCAGATCTTGTAACTCATAAATGGTGATAGGATTGCTACTTTCTCCCCACAAAGATGAAGGGGCATGTAGTAGTTTCTCCATCCCAGCTACCATATACACATTACTCAATGTGTCATCCTAAGGGATCTTGTTACCTCTCCAAACCTGTTCTTTTTTAGACTTGCCTCGGAGGTCTTTGTTATTCTCCCCATTAGGGTGATCTATGTTCTCATTCTCTCATTGTTCACTTATGGTTTCAAGACAGTCCGTCACTGCATAAATTAATCCCCTTTTGTCCATGTAGAATCCTCCTTCATACTTTATCGCAGGTCAAGGAACAATCTCAAATTGGCTCACTTTCTTCATCCGTGCCACTGATCTATTTAACCCATCTATGTAAATTGGAAAATTGTGTTGATTGGTGTTCACGTACTTGAGAGAGGTCCTATATTCTCCTTCAATGATGGACATGAATCATCCCAAGGGCACAAAGCCATGCATCTCTTCAGAAGCCATTCTAACTTCTTCGTCTAACTCACTAGAGGTGTTAGAGTAATGGGAATTGGCACTAGGTAGGTTTACACTTCCTGTTGATGAGATGACACTATGTCAGCTTCCTAGGACACGTCCTGAGCGCAGGTTTGTTCATTGATCCCTAACTCGGGTTGGTGGGTCTCCCTGATTATTGTTTATTCTAGGAGTTTATTTGACCCAGATTTATTTTTCTTTTAATAGGCTTTTCAACAGTTTACAGGTTTCCACGATACATGATACCTGAAGCACAAACAATACACGATACGTGAAGCACAAACGATACATGATACTCAGATCAAACCGATATACAATACTTGACGAGGACGATACACGATACTCGGACAAGGTCACGATACATGATACACAAGCGATACACGATACGTGATACCTAGGATTGGGACAATACATGATACATGATACTTGATGACCATGACAATACATGATACCAGGATGTCGCAATACATGATACTGGGCAAGGTCATGATACACGATACACTAGTTTCTAATGATACATGATACTTGGGACTTGGATGATACATGATACAGGATACACAAGAGCAATGATACACGATACCTAGAGTATAAATGATATTTGGCATGAAACAATACACAATACTTGAGTGTCACGATACACCATACTCAAAAGTCGTGATACATGATACTTGAGTGTCACGATACACGATACTCAAATGTCGCAATATATGATACTTAGGTATCATGATACTTAGGTTTCACGATACTCGACCCAATGATACACGATACCTATGTATCGTGATACAAGGGGAGCATAGGTATCGTTGATACACGATACCTACTAGGTATCGCGACATATGGGAATTCAAGTGTCACGATACTTGAACTCGACCAGTCATGATACTTGGACTTATCTCACTCAAATGAAAGAGTTTTTCAGAAAAAATGTGCTCCTTGTGCATCCTCTCCATCCCTATGTGCCTGTGGCAATCAAATTCTCACTCTATCCCACGATACCTCTCCCATGATACCGATCGCGGCCCATGTCATGTTTTGAGTAGATTTAATTTGATTTTAACTTGAAAATCCACTTAATCTCACATCACTGATGATCTCTCTAGCTTCTCCACTGATTTCTTGCTCTAGAAGGCTATAAAAACTCATGATATCACCCCCGCAATACTAGTCGTTAGAGCTCCATGATACTTGCAGATCACAAGTGAATTGTTGAATGAATTTTTTGGTTTTTATACTCCTGGACTAACCAAGGCTAAGAGGTACTGAAATGAAAATTTTTTAGGATTTTGGGGGATCTACCTGCCTACTCTTCTCCTACTCCTTCCTCTCTACTCTCTACTCCTACTCACTCACTCTCACTTCCCTAGGTCTAACAACTTACTACACACACTGTCTAAGTGCGAAGTAATAAGTGCAATGAGAAATGACTCACCAAAGCAGAGTACTCACCTCTTCACAACTTGTACCTTCACCTAAAAGCTCTTACCATCACGCAAGTACCTCGGTTGGACTCATACTTCCCCGACAATGGCGCCAAAAAGGACGACTTAGGGACTTGTGATGAAAGAGACCATTCCTCTATCACAAGCAAGTACATATAGTGGGGATGATCACACATTTAAATTATCGATCCTGAAAGTATCTTGAGCCTAACCGAGTGTATGAATACGTGCACAATGGTCAATGAAGTGCTATAGCTACCATTGCATGCAGATGAGTGCCATCACTCACATTCATCATTTGCACAAGTGGAAATGGTGTCGCGATATATGAAATAGCAGTAAGCACAAAAACAGACTTTTCTCTCAGCTCCGAACTCAGAATATGGTCAATAGCGAGTTCCTTTTGAAGCTCTCAATGAGACACATCCAATGGACGTTTTTTTGTCCGATTCTGACAACCTTGCTTCAAGTTATGGGCAAAAAGTTGAGCTATGCAATTCACATAGTCTCACCACACACCTCCTCACCCTTCACACATGGATAGACAACACTTCCATGCACTAAATTCAAGCTACAATCACACATACAAGCTCACAAGCAAGGAGCTACAAGAGAAAGAAGAGGAAAACTCGAAAATCTCAGTTCCCCTTTACTCACAATGGCAAAAAGTCTTTACAAAGTATCACAAAATGACTTATATACATGTGCCCTAAAAATAGTCCTTTCACACAAGAGACCGGCACTTTTATTGGCAAACTCTAATCTCCTACTATGTTACAAGGATTATGATACAATGTTTGGGATTTATGCATCTAGATGACTCATCTAGTGCATTTACATGGCTTTATGAGATTTTCCTAGAAATTTGAAGAACAAAGTTAGTGCTCATAATCGAAAATTTTTGGGGGCTCCTTTTCTATGTCTCTTTCCTCTGCAACACACAACTACACATCTTATCTGACATGTATCTGGACTAGGAGGATTGGGCATTGCTGGGTGTACACAAGTCCCACAAAAGGTTGCTAAAATTGTGTGCAAAGAGCATAAGCTTGCTCAAGATGCTAATGTAGCTCGTCATCGTGAATTCGTTGCAACTTCTGAGGATTACTAGAAGAAGTTGAGGATACAGGAGTTAGTGCTAACACATTGAGAAATCAGGCCTCTTTTCAACATGATGAGAATGAAGATTCTATTCCATTGGAAGGACAATCATCTCAAAGATTCAAAGCATCACACTCCTCTATTCAATCCTCTTATATATCCAGTGACTTGCAAAAGAAACACCAAAGAGAAGGTGACATAGAGATAGAGCATTGCACACTTGAGTGCAAAATTCCTTTTAATGTTATTTGCACAGATGCATGGAAGAGAATGGTAAAAGCAATAGCTGAATAGTCATCTTTTTTTGTATGTGTTCACAAATTTTCGCCTACACACGGACTTGTTCTCAACTTGCTAAAGCACATCCAAGTTATATACTTTAATTAAGGAAGCACCCAAATCATGTTCAAGTCTTATATGCGTGAAAGGGAAAAAGGACATTCCTTTTGTGGATCCTCATCTACATGCAATTCAAAGGAAAGGAGTCAATGGACAATTTCAAATAAGGATCAAGAACAGATAGGAAAGATGCAAATTGGATGCACCAACCATATATGAAGAGTCTGTATATGAAGAGCTTTCATTCCATGGACTCTCTGACACCATGGTTCCAAGTGAAAGAGGATGGAGCTCCATGTTAATCACAGGTCTCTGCAGGTCTGCCAAGTTTGAACAGTTTTTGGCAACTACTTTTCGAGAGCCATATTTTACAAACCAGAAAGGCGATTGAATGATCCGATGTTTTTGGACACTTCAAAGTTTATGTTAGGATCTGAAGAAAAAGGTGCAGAGGTCTCGAAGCTCATCGAAAAGGACTTGTATGCATGCAATTCCAATATCAAACCATTTAGGGACATATGGTTTATAATTTCAGATATTTTACTTTATATTATGGCATGTTTTCTATATACATGCATGAGTTGGAATGTATACATCAAAGTTGATCATTTTTCTAATTCTAAAGATATGGATCAACTTGTTAGGAGTACACTTTTTGTTTGCAAGAAAGATGGTTACAAGAACTACATAGTTATGCAACAAAGAGATTGTTGCTAGCATTTGTTTTTATATTTTTGCAGGTTATGGAGTCCATGTATGGTTTATGGCGTGCATGCCATGGGCTTGCCAAGCCCTATGTTGTTGGATGCCCTTGAGTTTATGGTTAACTCTTTTTGGGACTCCATTTCCTTAGGGAAATGCTGTCGAAATTTTCCCCACCTCATGGCATTATATACGCACTTACCTTTAAGTAAAAATGTTATGGCATGGTAACATGCTTTTTTTGCAAACATCAATAAGGTGTTAGCATGCCTGAAAGCATGTATTTGATGGACTTAGGACCATCATAGTAGTATAGATAAGGCAACTTCAATAGTAATAGGATCCCTACACCTAATCCTTATGGATTTAGACCATAGGATTGCTAAGGGGAAGAACATGTACCTTCACAATTAGGAATGTGCACAAGTAATCCTATAGGTTATAGGAAGTTGCATAGACGTAGGGGAATACATTTATGATAATCTCCAAAGTAGTGAAGATTTACTTATCTTCAAAAGAGCCTCACAGGATGATTACGAGACTATGGGCTATCATGAAGTATACCCAAAGAGTGACTAGTTTCACTCATGCACATCACTTGAGTAAGTAGTGAAGCATTTCTGCTACACTACTAAGGAAACCAATTAGATGGGATCACAGAGATGGGTTTCATGAGAGAGCATCAACAGGTGCTTATGTGATTCGAGTGATGGTTAGGAAGGTCACATGCATGGCATTAGCTCTATGACTTAGAGCATAGATCCCTCAGTCAAAAATAGTTAGGGTACCCAATACATATATGTATATCGAGATCTATAGAGAGGTACTTAGACTCAGTATTGGTACCTAGGAGCAAGTTAGTTTGAAATAAGAAAGGAATATCCATTGTCATATATTGATTAGAACCAAACTAACTAGTTCGAGGACATGGGGCTCATTTGAGTCCACCGACATGATTTTAGGATATGGGATTCATTAGAGTCCACCTACATATTCCATTGCATGTATATGGAATATATATTCGGTTCAGTTTAGGTATGACACTGTGAATTGGAAGAAGGTTCCACTGGTATGGGACGGTGGAAAGGACTTCCTTTTGAGCACTCTTCTTCTATGGCCAGGGAGAAAAGGGCTCATCATTCATGGTGTCATGTCTCACTAGATCAGAGGAAAGCTCTTAGTAGACATCTCCTTAGGATTGGGAGTTATCCTTCATAGTTTAGGGAAGATTTCTTCTTCCAATAGAGAATGTGATAGGTGATTTTATCACCATTGGTATGGCATACTCATTTTCAAGTTTTCAAGAAGGATAATTCCATTAGTTTGATTGGATTGTATAGATCCATGCACAGAGGATGGTTGGCACAGATAGCTCTTTAGTATGAATACACGTGTTTATGGTATCATGTCATGTCATTGTCGACCATTTTAGTAAAGGGCTTTGACCCTCATAAGGAATTTGTTTTCTACACTCTTCACTACATATACCTTCATTAGTTAGGGAAGATTTGTTCTCCATCTTCATAGGAATGTATGTAATGAGGCATTATGCATTACTATGGAAGAGAGGAGCAAATGAATTCATAAGTTTCTCTTTTAAGGAAAGGAGAAAGTGGGAATGAGCTTAGAGATCGATGAGGGATCTCACTTTAGCTCAATGGTCTCACTTTAGCTCATGTTCTTTGGAAGAGAAAAAAGGAAAGGAAAACATGATTTCTTCACAGGAGAAAGAAGAGAGTACGTTTTCCTTTAAAGAGAAGAGGTGTTTAGAAAATATCTCTTAATCTGTATTTCAGAAAGAATTCATTTATTCTTCTTTTCAATGTAATTTTCCTTCACATGGGAGTTTGATTCTCCACTATTTTGGAAGGAAAAGTATGGAGAACTTATATACATGTTCTCAATTATGGATGAGTAGAGCAAATGAATTCAACAAAATCTCTTTCAAAGGGAAAGGGAAAGGGAAAGGGAAAGTGGAATAGGTTCCACTGCTAGAGCTCTTTTCCTTAGAAGAGATTGAATAGAGAAAGAGAGAGTTTCACTTTCTCACCTTTAGATTGTCTCGATAGGAGTGGCACTCTACTAAAACAAGAGGGAGATCAGGTAATCATACTGGTTAGATTGAGTCTCACATGGACTTTAGAGAAGTACTTATGTTTATTTCCAGTGACTAGATGAGATGATAAGTGTGATGGATCATATCATATATATACAAAGACAACATATATATTCATACCATACAAAGCACATATCATACATGTTTTGATATGCTAGAGATATCATACTTACCATACAAAACAGAGGGTTTAGGTCAAGCTTTTTACCAACCTTAATAAAGAAATACACAAGTAAGAACTCAAACTTTGAGGATAGAGTTCCTGTCATTCTGGGATGCGTAAAGCCAAAATGAAGCCTAGCAAAAACAAGTGGCGAATAGTAGGAACCATCACAGTAAAAAAGCATAGTTGATAAATAATGCATGCCGGCTGATCTGAATTCAGGCAAAAGTCTCACTATCGAAAATGTGTATGTCCACCAAAGTACATAACCAGAAGCTCGATCATTACAGACATCACATCACAACTCCAGAATATATGCTAAACCTTCAACAGCAATGAAAGAGACTTGTTTTTCAAATAATTCCCCATTCCATTTCTTTTCTTACCCATGTCCACACAACACATTAAAGGTGTGAATTATTCTCTCGAGATCATTTTAATAAAAACTTCCTAAAATGGCAATCTAGAAAACTTTGTTAAAACTGAACTGATATTAATAACACTAGTACAGAACAAAGTAACATTCTCATCACAATTACGTGATATGGAGAGCACTGTAATAGAATGTATCAAACGAAAGTGGAACCATTATTGCCGGTTCCGTGTTGCAAATGCTGATCAGAGTCTAATTACAATATCTACAACCAGAATAAACAAGATGGACGAGTTCCTCTGCAGCACATATTAACAGGCAGAAGCTTTACAAATAGGACACTGATTCTTTAGCTGTAACCACTGCTTGATGCAGTCAGTATGGTATCCATGTCCACATTTCAGCTCACCAAGTTCATCGCCCTCCTCATATTCTTCCTGGATGTATGCAAAGTTTCAGTTGAAAGAGAGTAATTTCATGAACCAATAGCTAATTCTTTATCACATAAAACCAACCTGGCATATGCTGCATTTTAGGTCATTGTCTTCAGCCTTAGTTATCGTTATTACAGCAGAGGAATGTTTAGTCGTTTTTAAGCACTTCTGTACGTCCTCTCCATCAAGTCCAGTACTTACATTCCCTATTCTTTCTTCTAAAGCAAGCAGTTCCTACAAATATGAAAGATAGCATGTCTCAGACAAATTATAATGTGTTGTTCTGTGAAACAACTTGCTACAGATACAAGCATTACCTCATAGGTCATGTTATCGACATCTAACCGCATGTCACTGTGCTGATCATAAGCTTCAGTCCATTCATAAGGGACAGACTGATTGATCAGCTCCTGCATGCACAATTTAGCTAACAGTTCTTAAATATGAGAATGAGAATGATTTTCTATGTTAAGACTTAGGAGCAGAAATGATCTGCTCTTCTAATGTTCACTATTTGTAAGACAATATACAACGATACAAACAATCACCTGAGCAGCTTAAAAAAAGGAGAATATACTTGATAAAGGAATTTGACTTACATTGTGTGGTCCAGAAAATCGAAGGCCATCAAGCATTTCTGATGGTAAGACCCGTGATGCTCTCAGTGATACATGCTGACGTGAATTTGTTGTTCTATTCAAATCATTGTACCTTGGTATGAATTGTCCAGCCATACTCAAGTCCCCAAAAGCTGTTTGAGGTCCCGATGGTACGCCATTCATTGCAGCCACTGATCCAGGAGGAGGGAATGACAAGTGAGCATGGATGTTGTTATGATACCTATTTGAATGGGCTGCAGAAAATGAAGGATAATTATTGACTGTGCCAATATAGGCATGCGGGCTAGGCACTAGGTGCTGAGGAATAGCAGAATGTTGAGAAGTCAAGTGCCTAGGTCTAATCAATCTATTAAGGGGCGGATGTTGACGCCTCTCATAAGAGGGACCATCCAGTACATCTGATTCTTCACCTTGTCTATAAGGATTCACAGCAAGAGTAGAGTTGAAATTCCTTGAATCGAGAAAGCCAGACTGACTATTGCCTTCATCCATGTAGGCACTGATCCTATGCCAAGAGCCAGAACCAGATGAACCACTGGTTTGCCTAAACATTGAGCTCTCTGATAAATTAGTACCAATGTTGCCAACAGATACATTCCCCACATCACTTGCTGGAAGAAGTGCAGGAGC